>JAPYZK010004034.1:0-20971 GCA_030522785.1 Platygaster equestris
AGTGGGCGAACGAGTTCATCACTCGCATGCCATACGTCAACAATCAGGTAATCCATTATTTCGTCCACTCTCAGCAGGGCCACGAAATTAAATATTTCTGTCGGACGTTGAATAAAAGTTTTAAGAGCATTCCGGATTACTCCGACGGTAAGGTAGGGATTTGGATCGTTTTTCTTTTTTTATGTTTAATAATTAATCGAATTTTCCTGCATCTGTTGGGTGCGTTTGAGTACTTAGTTTGTCACTGAGGTAATTTTTTACCGAAATCATGCTCCTAAAATTGATTGAAAATAAAAAACGATGCAGATGTCTACCTTACCGACGGAGTAGTCTGGGATGCTCTTAAGAATGCTGAATTTTTGAATTCCCATTGTATCTGCCTTGTATTGAGAGTACTATAATTATTGCTAACGTGTTCAAGAGTTTTATTTTCATTTCAATCTATGAATAATTTTCGTTAAGGTATTATTTAAAGAAATTAATTGTTCGAATTTTTCATTGAAGTATGAATCGTCGAATTTCTTCTCAATCTTTTTCACATTTTGATTCGTTTTTCTTTCAATCATTCAATATTTGGAAAATGCGAACGTTTCTGAGTTGAAGTGATTTAATTCTGAACTTTTGATTTCTCACCTTTTCTTTACTAATTTAAATATTGAAAAACGTCATTATACTTTTCAACTCAATCAGGCTATAAGGCTGTATAAGCGATGTTTTTGTCTGTTACTTCAATTATTAAGAAATGGATTCATTAAAAGTATAACTTTATTCATAAAATTTTCCACGATTCGATAAAAAAAGGAAATACTAAGTTACTGGTATCTCATTCATGATTAATAAATGAGGGATTCAATTATTTGAAATTCAAGAAATTTCCTGTCGCAACATTTTTATTTCAATTTTAATTTAAAGCACCTGAAGAATCGAAAAAATTGTCTTCGTCAGAATCCTCGCAAAGTCGAACAGAATCTTATGTCTTACCGAAGCTCATTCCATCACTGTTATCTTCACGAGAAACTTATTTCCGATTTTCACCTGAATCTTCAACATCTGAAACTTCGAGTGTTCTCCCTAGGGTGAGTGTAAAATTTTTTAAAAAATTTGTTCATATTCATCATTACTTCGGTATTTTTGATCACTTGTTTATTAAGCGTGAACAAGTTGAATGGAAAAAAGTATTTTTCACGTTTAATATCTACATACCTATTATTGATCAAATATTTGGTCGTATTCCCTTCAGCAAACGGCAGAAAACCTGGGATTCCCACTGAGCGATGAAGACATCGATGAAATGTTCGATAAATTATTGGAAACTATAGGAAAACCGCATTCTTGGGATAAAAGAGATGCGAAAGACCTTGCAGCGAAATGCTGTGAAAAACGTGACTCTTGCAAGGCCAGTGTAGAGAAACTCGGATGTACAATATCTTAAAGTAGACGAATGGTTCATTAGAGACTTTTATTGTAATAAGATTTGATCGCGACTTTCGACCGATTTTGGAGAGATAATCTCTTGCTGGGGAAAAAGCCATCCTAGTCCAGTCAATATCCTGCATAGCACTTGATTAAATCAATTTTTTTTTCGAAATTCGATCGATTTTGGGGAGATAATCTCTTGCTGAGGTAAAAGTCATCCTAGGCCAGTCAATGACATCCCGCATAGCACTTGATTAAGTCAATTTTTTTATACTCACGTATAAGATGGTAGAATCATTGTATCATGATCGAAACATCGAAATTGACGCTTTTGAAACTGCAATCATTCTACCATCATTTGTGCATCCCCTTTCATGAATGATGGTAGAATCATGTGGTCGCAGTTGATATAAATCATTGTACCATCACGTTTTGAAATGTGATTGTACAATGATTTACGAATGATTCAGCGATTTGTACATCATTTTACCCGATCCTAACCTCAAAGTGGTACATAAAAAGGGACTTTGAGATTAGAATCGGGTAAAATACAGTACTGCACAAGCGGGGTAAGTCGATTGTTGCAAAACGAAGGGTTGAATTCCGAGCCGAAGGCGAGGAATTTAATCGTTATGTAATATCGACTGACTCCGCTTGTACGTAAATGTATACGTAAATGATTGCGACTTTGGACAATTTCTCTAATATCTCTGATTTTTCTGGAAGTACATCAGTGTACAATAAAATTGTATAATTTCATTACATAAGCATACGAATATCAAATCTGATTTTCATAATATATTATTGTGAATTGATGTAAAATTTTTAGCTCTTTGACTGGTCTATTCGATAAGTGCTTATTTCATTCATTCGTGGATTATTGTTAGGTGAGGATGTTTTTCGAAGATTTTATTCGATGAGATAACAGATAAGCGAATCTGTTTTCGTGTTCTATTTTCCTAGATAAACCCGGATAAACCCGTGGAATATTCTAGTGCTTGAAGAGGTGTTACTAATGTGTTCGAGAAATTGTTTCGATGTAATATTTTTCGTGATCCACTTCGTCCTTAGCCAGTTAGGGGCGAAGTTTTGGAGACGTTGTTTTTGAGCGACGAAAAGTTTATCGAACAAATCAAAATGTCTTAATTTTGTATGACACTTGAACTTTTCAAACCTTTTGAAAAACTCAAATTTTTCGAGTTTTTCTAGGAACTCAAGATGTTCAGAATTTTGAACAATTTCGAATTTAATAAATTCCAAAAAATTTTAGAATTCTAGGGATTTTCTAAGAAATCAAAATTTTCGAATGTTTAAAAAAATTACGATTTTGAAATTAAAATGAAAACATACCATTTTTAAATTTTTCGAAAAACTTTGGATTTTCATATTTTCAAAAGGGCACAAAATTTTACGAATTTCCTCAAAAACCGAAGATTTTTGAAATTAGCAAAAAAATTTGAATTTTTTAAGAAACTTGAGTTCTCAAATTTTTCAAAAAGTTCAAAAATTTTCTGAATTTGTGGAAAACATCAAAGTTTTACAATTAAAAGGAATCGAAATTTTTGATTGTTTCCAAAAACTAACGATTTTCAAAGTTTTCATGGATATCTAAATTTCAAAATTTTCGAAAAACCCAAAACATTGAAATTTACAGAAAAACTAAAAATTCGCGAATCTGTTACAGAACTACACATTTTTAAATTTCCGACAAACTTGAAATTATTTTATTAAAAAAAAAAAAAAAAATGAAAATTTACGAGTGTTTCTAAAATCTAACAATTCCAAAAATTTTTGAAAGATCTCTAACATTTTGAATTTCTCAAAAAAACGAGAGAACTTTGAATTTCAAAAATTTCAAAAATTTAAAAAAACAACGATTAGAAATAAAATTAGAAAAGATTGTATATAAGCATATTAAGATGGTGCTGAACGCAAATTCAAGTAATTTTGTTCGAAAAACGCTCTGAAATTAATTTTTCAATGATTTTACATTAAAACGTCACCTAAACATCGCCTTTTGGAGACGTCTCGTCGCTCCCAGCTGGTATGGGGTAGTACAGTTGGGTTTGACTAGGAGCGCTCGTCTCGGGGGTCTTAAGTAAACATTACGCTTTATTGAGAGAGCGATAAGACGGGTAGAAACAAAACATCAGGTAGAACCAAAAAATGACAAAGCATTAATGACTTTCCAGGCTTCCGGAATTCGCTCCCTGCTGTGAAATTCGGAGCCTTATCGCTGCCGAAATCTTCACGGTAAATTATTTATATTTAGTAATTATTATAATTTTAGTTACGCAGTACCTGAAATATTTCGAGCCTAGAATAAGAATAAAATTCGAAACATTCTCTGACAATGCTAGAGTATCATATGAATAAATTCATTTTTGTCTTGATCCGAAGTAGTAGAATAAAATTTGGGTCTGTTTTTTTTAATAAGTCGAATTTCCAAATTCTTTTAATCAGTAGGATTTTCCTTATTCCAATTGGGCAAGAGCCGAGAGAAAGAGGAAACATGTTAAACGAAAATATTCTTCGATAATTATGAATATTCTTCGCTAATTTCAAAAACAGTTAGAATTTTCAGATGCTCATCAAATTTGATATCATTCATTCGGACATTTTTTTCTTTCGAAACTGCTTTCTTTCAATCCTCGAATTTTATAAGAAAATACATGTTTTATATAATAATAAAATTTGCTATGTTTTTCGATTTCTTACGAACAATACAAATAACTTTATCACAATAGTAATTTTTTTTCTAAAAGTTACGATTTTTCCCAAGTCCACTGTATGAACATCCAATAAAGTTTTTTTTTCAAAGAAAACACGTATGATTGTTTGATTGTTCAATTTTTAATTGTATAACTATTGTATATAATTGTATTGTATAACTATTTGAATTGTATAACATAAATCTTGAAAAGCGCCTAATTATAATTTCTATTCGCGAAAACACATCAAAATTTAAAAAACTTGATCGGTTCAATCATTTACTCTATAATTATTCAACTTGCTAAAAAACCGCCTCTTCTACAGTCCATGCAAGGCACTTCAAAAATAAATACCAAAATCATCTGTTGTCATTGTTATACAAGATTTTTTTATTATACGTTTATTCATACAAAATGTATTGTTTCTCCGAAGCAATAGATATTTCTCCTAATTTAACCCTAATGAGATCATTAAGTGGAAAAAAATAACATGATAAACTCACGTGTCTATAATACGCAACTTTCACTCTCGTACTGTCTGTTCATTCAACTTGATATCGAAAATTTTGTTTCGTGACAGCAATAACTTCTCCCAAGATTCTCCCATTTTGTAATTCAACAAAAAATATTCATAGCACTCTCCACGTTTCAAAAGTAGCTGTCCAACACAAAATTTTCTATAACCAACTCACAAAGTCATTACAAACCGAAACTTACATATCTCAACAAATTTACGTCAGAGAAAAAAAAAACTCGCGCATTTTCAAAAAGCTCGAAAACTCGATTGAAAATGTTCGAGTCATCACACAATTTCTCACATTTCAATCGAAATAAGCGACTCGAGAATCCGTAACATAAATGCAACGATAAAAACTCTTTTTTCGCTATCACTGTTTTTTAACCTAACTATTTACAAAGCGCGATTCATTGACCGTTTGGGAAAAAAACGACTGGGGTCGTTGCTTTTACCTGATCTCTCACGAAAAGTTACAACATCGTCGATTTGCGAAAAACTTGGTATATATGCTTACAATCACACGTTTTTTTTACAGTTACATGATGCAGTATTTAATATGTATAATCTAATCGTAACGCGTAAAAATATCCGTTGCCAAGGACGCGATTGAATTCTGGAACCTACAATCAGCTGTAGTTTCGTACCTCGGTCGGATATTTTAATACTCAAAATACGAAGCTCTTACGAACAGTGTCGACCCTGTGCATGCGATTTTTCGCGATGATGTAATGACTTGTTTACAGTGGCGGATCTAGGATTGAATCTGGAGGGGGGGGGGGGGGGGGGTGTTGTTGTGAAATTAAGAATTTTCAATTTTGATTCAGGTAATGAATTTGATTAATTGAATATGATATAAGAATGGGAAAATTGTTGAATTATAATTTTGGAAAACGTGTATTTTTGAGATTTTCGAAGTTTGAAAATTTTGAAGTTTAGAAGTCTGGAAATATGAAACGTTTTTTGGATTTTGAAGTTTTGGAAATGTTTGACGTTTATAATGAACTGTAGGAATTAAAAGAAATAGAATTGCCTATTTTTTCAAGTGTAAAATTTTATAGTTTGATATCATTCATGTTTATGTTTCCTTTTTTGAGAGTTTTGATTTATGGATTGCAATTTTACGATGTGTGAACTTACTGATTTTTCGATTCTCGTTTAATGTAATTATATTTGAAAAAAAAAGTTCAATAAATTACACATTCGAATATTAGAATTGGTGTAACTCAGGATTATAGAAATTTCAAGTTTTTAGTTTTGGGCTTTTAATTTCTGAAATTTTATTATTGAGAGAATTTTAATGATTTTGATTGCCAAAATTCAGAAAATGTGAACTAATATTTTGTTATCTTAGAAGTTAGAATTCAAATGTCTAAAACTTCAATATCGAACAGATTCGAAGTTAGAAAATTTTAAAATACTTTTTTGAAGACTAGAAAATTTGTGAAATATTAGGATTTAAAATTATATCGTAATGTTAAGGATTCAAATTCCCGAAAATTCTATTTTTAAGTGTCAAAATTTCCAAATCCAAAAATTTTAAGATCAAACAAAGTAAAAATTCAGAAACTTCGAGATATTTTTTCAAAAACATTCAAGTTCAAAAAAATTTTCAATACAAAGGTTAGAAATTTCGAGAATTTAGAATATGCAAAATTTTATGTCACACGTAGAATGTAAGAATTTTCATTTTGAAAATACCAAGATTAAACGTACATTCAAAATTTGACACCTTTCAAATATTTTTGCGAATACAAATTTCACATCCATAATTTGTACTTTGAGAATTCGAAATCATGAAAATTTCATTTCCTCAATATTAGAGATTGAATTCCGAAATTTTCAAATTTAACAAACTCAAAATTCAAAAACTTAAAAATACATTATACTGAAACAATTAAATCTAAAAAATTCATAATTGAACATCTCTAACTTCAAGAATTCAAAATCCGAAAAATTCCATCTTCCTTCAAAAAACACTCCCGTTCGTCTTAAAAACAGTGAAATGTAAGAATTTTCATTTCGAATATATCAAGATTAAATTAATCCAAAATTTCCCAACTTCCAAATATTTTTGTGAGCACAATATTTCGAATTCCTAGTTTTCAATTTGAAGATCCAAAACCCTGAAAATTCCATTTTTCAATACCAGAAATTAAATTCCAAAATTTCCAAATTTCACAAACTCATATTTGAAAACCTCGAAACACATTCCACTGAACCAAAAAAACCTAAAAAATTCATAATCAAAGATCTCCAACTTCAAGTATCCAAAATCGGAAAAATTCCACTTTCAATAAAAACTTAAATCTTCCGGGTTATTTTTCTGGGAGGGGGGGCTTCACCCCTGGACCCGCCACTGCTTCCTCACATCCAGGCTCGTACAAAAATACGCAGCCAAAGTTGAATAAATAAAAAATGACACAATAAATATTACGAAGTAATGTAGCACCGCGTCCGCATCATCTCGAGGGGCTCGTACACACCAAGAACGTAAGGGCTATCACAGCAATTTTTCGTAGGACCTTCGAATTCCCACGGGTCTTAAGGCTCTACTAAATGTTGGATCAATTACGTTTATCAAACCGTGTATTAGCCCCTTCCCCAACCAGCGCCACATCGTTCCCCAAAGAAGCGAATGCGCTAACTTTCCCGAATTCAGGACATTCGCGATCAACAAACTTAGAACGAAATCAGTCGAGCAATGTGAAAACTATATGACACCCTATTGCATAATAATCCAACGGTTTTCATAGCGATAAAAACGATCTCGCGAAAATTTTCCATCGCTGCCACAATGTTAAGCAAGGTCTTTTAGATACAAAGACCGCGACAGTAATATCGTTGAGACGTACCCAAAACACGAGGCACTAATTAACAATAACTGTTGTCCAGCCGATAAGGGGAGGTAGCGCGTTCCTTGAAGACGATTCGCTCATCCAAAACCCGTGTCGCCCCGTGGGTATCCTAGAACAAATCGATTGTTTTTCAATTAGCGGCGAAAATAACGATAACGCGAGCGGGGAAAGAGAGAAAAAAACGCGGCAATCATTTCAAAACACAGCGTCTTATCGGAGCGTGGCGGTAAAGTTTCGTTACTCATCGATGCACGGACTTTGCCGAAAAATAACGATCCTTCACCGAAAATCCTTGACACTCGGGTCAAACAATTTTGTCGCGGATTCAATGAAACATTGTTTACGTCGTGAAATAGATTCCAAAGGTCATCACTACCGAATAAAGTGTCACTGAAAAAATACTGTCTCGTAATATGTGTGCGATTGACCCGTCCATGTTCATTGTTTACTAAGAGCGATCAATGCTGAACTTTAAGATAATGAGAAGAAGATGGATAGTTTCATTGTTATTACTCGGAGAAACGTATGCATCTGAAGTGCTCAAAGAACGCTCAGCGACAAAAATAACCTCATTTGGACGCTACAAAAATCCCGGAGAAAAATTTCAGAACGATAATTAGTTTGCGTGTAAGTAGTTCAAGGCGAAACCGTAATCGTGTTCTAATATTTTTGCGGCTCTCTTTCTCTCGAACGAAACAAAAATATCACTTTTCTTCGTATAATAAAGAAACTAGCGGCCGCTGTGTCAGCGAGAGCCTAAACTCATCTAACTTACTGTTGGATGAGGTTAGGTTTGAGTTAATTAGGTTGGTTCATGCGAAATTCGGCATCATCTTGAGCGGAAAGCTCATTTTTGCGAAATTTAGCGAAACGAATGACTTTTGCGCAATTTGTATCGAACGTTAGGTCAGGATGGATTCAATGGGTCATTTTGGCGAAATTCAGCAATATTTTGCACAAAAAGCTGATTTTTGCAACATTTTCCGAAAAAAATGACTTTTGCAGAATTGGTACATTCGGAGAATTTTCAATTACGAAAAATATTTAGATTTTGTATGAAATTTCGAAATTGCTAGAACTTTGCGAGAATTTTGGGTTTTTGCCAGAATTGTTTAGATTGTTAAATAAGTTTGGAATTTTTGGAACGTTAAAATTGATGTTTGATACATTGTTTGAATTTTTGCCAACATTGATTTATGCGAAGTTCAGCACCATTTTGAGCGAAAGGCTGATTTTTGCGAAATTTTGCGAAGAATTTTTTCAGCATTGTGCGTTAATTTTCTAATTTCGCCTCATATTTGTGTATTTTTACAACTCTTCAGTATAAATGATAATGAAGAGAATTTATGGAAACGATTGGTCGAAATTAAGAAAAAAATAAGGATGTGTTACAAAAGAAATCCATGAACAAATAAAACCAATGCAAGAAAAAAATAATCAAAATTCACTTTAAACTGATCTGAACGAGTACTAATAATTTTACATCAATATTTTGTGTATAAAAAAAAAAAAAATCCAAAGTGGAAGTGAAAGATCTACATTAATATTCCACGTAATATACATATTTTCCAACCAAACCATACATACGGGGGCATAGCCCCCACAATTGCCGAATAAACAAACAATAGTTATATTATACTCACACATCTTGTATCTGCTCTCATTCATCAGTACTCTTAATTTGGTCATCAAGTTCCTGAAGGATTCCTTAGACAGACGATCATCCAGAGATCTCTTACGAACACTGCAAAAGAAAACATCACATACATAAATGTTGACTCGCCGAGTCTTAAAAAAATAACGACGGGATGATAGTATTGTTCCAGCTCTCACAAATAGATCAGTGTCTCAAACTCTTCGAAGTCCTCCCAATGTAGCGCCAGCAACATTGAGACAGACGATAACTCATCCCTAAGATGATTGCATTATCTCCGAAAAAAATTCGCATGATGTAACAACACGAAATCCCATCGAGAAATCAATAAATAGAACGATCGAAGGCACTGGTCCAGTGTTTTATTTATAACCGCAATGGTAAACAAGATACCGGACTATTTCCTTTTGTCTCGCGTTTCATCGATATCGACTCGATATTCGAAACAAAAGTGGGCTAAGGTGAGGCAACTAACCTCCGTCTTTTTGCGGTCTTCGTGGTGCTCGACTCCTTGCAGTACATCTCGAACTGTTGGATGGAGCAGGACCTGTGACAGCACTCTTCGACGATGCCAGGACCTTCGGTCGCGGGACTCTCCTCCTGAGAAGAGTAGCCGTAGTAGCCCCCGCGGTCGCCGCAGATGAGGGCCAAGGCGTTGCTCAGCTCCTTCGAGCAGAGCTGGATTTGTCCGACCAAAAGCACCGTCTGCACCCTGCTCAAGGAGCAGGCGACGATCACAGCAGAAATCACAAACTGCACGCTCAACAACATGGTCGAGAATCGGGGCAACTTTTCCGCGATTTCACAACACCTGCATTCTCGATCTTACTTTCAGAATTGCACTCGATGAGGTCCGAATGTTCGGTATACGAGATCACTTGATTGCTGGTATACTTGGATATGTAGTATCACAATACTCCTTCACTTCGTTGCTTCTTTGGTTGGCAGTCTTTGGGGTTTTCTCCAGAAGTCTTGGTATCAGGCTTTGGTCATTTTTAGGAGAGCTTTTCTTACATTCTCGGATCAGTAGCGAACGAGATGTTTCGCGCACGCGGTTTTTCGGGGAGTGAGTCGAGAGTCGATCCTCTCAGTTCGATCTGTCGCTACCGGGATCTTCGGTGCTACTAGTGCCATGCCGGTTCGCCTCGTTGATCTTATTCGAGTTTGGCTGATACGGGGGGACTGATAAGGAGGGGAGGGAGGCTGGATCGAGACGGCGGGAACGGATTGATAGGAATCACGGCGCACGGGACAGCCGGCGAGATTGTTGCGGAATTTTCGGCGACGAAAAAGATTTGGTCTGCCTCCCGTCTGATCGCGAAATTGCAGATAGGGAAATTCCGCCGATTTCACGGTTCGACGAAGTTTGACTTTTGGAAAAGTGGATGAAATGTTTATCGGAGGAGAATTTGGTTGATACCGAGTTACGCTAATCCTCGAAAATGACCATTGGTTTTTTTTCACCTTTATTGCCCGAAAAGTAGAAATGATGAATGATTTTCTCGTAAATGAGCGTGAACTTCGAGTTGGCCCTGGTGCCCCAATTTGCGAACTGAAAATTTAAGTAAAAGACATTAGAGTTTGCTGAACTGAGTAGGAAATTGGGGCCCAAGTCCACATTGTCCATAAAGAATGACGAATGTGTGAATTCTTTTCTGTAATCATTGTTAATTATGACTTGAGTGAATTGGAATTGATTATTTGATTGATAAAATTGATAAACGGATAACTACTTAATTACTTTGGCACACCGAAAGCAAGTTGCTAAAGAACCGCACTTAACCTGAAGTAATAGGTTTCTTCAAATCAATTACTTTAAAACTACGAGCACTCCAAACTGGAACACGAATATTTCGAAAATCGGAAATACGTACATTTTCAAGACTGTAACAGAAAAATAATCAATTTACATTTTTCCGCCGTAATTTTTAATTTTTAGGACAGTTGGAGAATGAAATAGGTCAAATAGATGTATAACCGATTATGACCTCAAATCTATTTAGAACATAAAATTGAACAATACAAAATAGAATTCCTCAAGTCAATATACCAGGTCCGTAAAGCCACGCCCCCCCACTCCACGAATTTCGAAAAGCGTTATTGTAAAATAATGTGCTAATTACGTGCTAATTAAGGGCTAAATCGAAAAATTGCGTGCTCTTACGAAAATGATTTTTTTTCAACTTCGAAAATGGGGGGTGTAGCTTGACGTCAACCTACACCCCCCGGTCGAAAAAAAGGATTAGGAGATAGTTTGAAGAAACGCAATGCACATAGCAATTTAGTGCTGATTGCGAGCTTTCACCCTATATTAATGCAATAGCTGTATATCTCGAATTTTGGCTAATATTCGCTGGTAAGTAATAGCACAGCGAAATAGACATGCGTGCGGTACGCTCTGAGGTTCAATATGTCTGAAGAATGAAAAGTAGCCGAAATAACGTTTTTCATAGTGAAAGGTGAACAGCACGTAATTAGTACGTAATTATTTTATGACTCGAATAACCGGAAAACTAATCATTGTGTGTTCTTCCGAAATTCATGGCTCTCAGTCGGACCGAACGGTCGCCAACAACGAAAACTAAGATAAATTAAAGAGCACACAATTATTTGGGCAAGAATACCGTTAGCACGTAATTATTCGATTATTGAAATAATGAGAAAATTTCATTTTCGAGACTTTTTTCGATATTGGTGGTACTAGGTAGGAACGAATGATCGCCAACAACGAAAAATAAGATAAATTGAAGAGCACACTATTATTTGAGCTAGCGAATCATCAGCACGTAATTAGCACGTAATCATTTGATTATCATTTTCTTGAAATTCGTGGTTCCGCGTCGGATCAAATCACTCACTACGAAAACTGAGATAAAATTCAAAGCACACAATTTTTCGAGCGTGTGAATAATCTGCACGTGGCGAGCACATAATTATTTATTGCCAAAAATAATGGAAAATGTTATTTTTGAGTTTACTGTTGATATTTGTGGTTATGGGTAGGACCGAATGATCGCCAACATCAAAAACTAAGATAAATTGAAGAACACACAATTATTTTCACATCGATCAGTTTTCTAAATGATCCATAGTTAACGATTTCTCTTTTCTTTTTCGAGTTCGAAATTCAAAAAAATTATTGATAGGAAAAATATATACCATTGTAATAAAAAAATACTTGTTAAATATTTTGCCCTGAAAATCGCTGTAAATAAATGTTCATTTGATTTCGAAATTTCAGTTGTAAATCTGACCTACTAGTTTTGTGCAGCGAACAAAATAAATGATACAAAATAAATAAAACACTGGATATAATTTGGAATAATGACTTCCTCCGTGAGTTAAATTATATTGTTTGAATGTTGTTTTCATAATAAGCATGAAACAATGCAGGCGTATTGGGATTCCCCAGGCTGGAGAATCCATAGGGGTTGGCGGGCGGGCCCTTATTAATCAGTCGTCGGGCCCGGGAAGCATGTTGTAAAAATGATATGATATTTTCATTTCAAGGATATTTTTGGAATGAAACTTCAAAAACTGTCAAAAATTTGCAAAACCATTATGTTCCTAAATTCGACAAATTTTCCAGGATTTCGAATTTTTTCTAACATTTTCATAAGTTCCTAATTATGTTGTGAATGTATAGCAATTGCGGGTAATTTTCGTATGTTTTTACTTTGATCAACTGAAATAAAAGCTTAATCAAAATTTAGAATAATTTTCAAGTTTTCACTTTGATCAATCGAAATGATGAGCTCAATTGAAATTTTCTGAGAACCAGTTCGACCTACTATTGTATTTGTAGGCGTTTTTGAGCATTTTCAGAAATTGAGAGATTCGTCTCACTGTATTTTAAATTATATTGCATCTTAGGTGATTTTCTCTTAGGAATTCTTAAGTATTTGAATGCGATTTTGTTCTCTTTCGACAAATTTGAAAACATTAAAAGTGAATTTTTCGAAATAATGAAAGAAAATACCCAATCTTTTCGGAAATTTCGATAAATTGGCATGTAAACAGCGCATAATTTTTTTATCACTGAGACCATTAAAGAATCGCATTTTGAGTCTTTTTTCGAAATTCGTAACCCCGGGTCGGACCAAGTGATAGGCACAAACGAAAATAAAATGAAAATTAAAAGCACACAATTTTTCGAGCAAGCTAATAATTAGCACGTAATTGGAAAATAATTATTTAATTACTGAAACAACAAAAAATCGCATTCTGAATTTTTCTTTCAAAAGACCTTTTTTGCTTCTTTTTCATATTTCAAAACAGTACTAGATGTTTCAACTAGTAGGCTAATTTTTTCCCCCGATTTTTTTGAAGCCGATATGAACGAGAAAAACAATAAATACAATGGAAATTTAAATTGCCGAAAATGGTCCGATTCGGAAAGTCCCGAAAGGCGGTGTGACGTCAATTTGGAAGCTTACTGATGTACTAGTATATTACTAGGACGGTAAAATATTTTCTACGGGTGTGAAGGGTGTAGTCCGAGGCGAAGCCGAGGACTACAATCACACGAGTGAGAAAATGATTTTTCGTCCGAGTAATGTACGATACTTTACTTTACAAGTACAGCAAAAACGTTTTTGTACCGTAAAAGGATACGTTAAAGTAGTCTTTACATTACTAGTACGGTAAAGACTACTTTACCGTACCCAAAAACGGGTACAAAAACGTTTCTACCGTACTGTAAAGTATCTTACATTACTCGGACGGAAAATCGGCGTAATCAATACATCGATGTATCGATGTATCGATTACAAAAACAAAAACTCGATTCCAACTTCAAATCTATTTACAATATTAAAATGAACAATAGAAAATACAATTTCTCAAGTACATATACCATAAAAATTACATATAAAATGAGCGAAACAAAAATGCAGATAGCAGAAAATTATATAAATTGCATAAATACCTCGTTTTTGTATGATTGGCCGAATACCAAATTGACATCAACAAAATCAACATGCACACAAAATATTCAGCATACTTTTCCCTACCCGTAGAATAAAAAGTTTACATAGTTTCAACAATGAACGATTACGATAAGACTTAAGACAACACGATCTAACCTCTATACACGCAACTCGAGAAACAGACAGAAATAGAGAGAGTCAGGGCTCGTACACGACCGGGTTAAATGAGTGTCAGGTGAAAAGCGCCAGCGTGGTCATAAGAACAACTAATTTTCATGGAGGGGGAAAGCAGGTATTTTGAATCAATTACAGTGCTGTCTGTTGCGGAAAAGTTGAGTCGTGTTTTGTGATATTTTTGACTATTTTTTTCAATTGTTTCAGAATTATTTTACAATTAATCTCTAATCTAGAGATTATTTGTCAAATTTTTAAATCTAAAAAAATTGAAATTGGATTTTTCCAAATTTTGCAAGTATCGTATTTTCAAATTCTGGCAATTTCTCATTAAAAAATTTTGAAGGTTTGATTTTTTTCAAGTTAAATATTTCTTTTAATTGGGAATTAAGTAATTAAAAATAAATTGATAAATGCAGAAACTGAAAAAATTAGATGAAACATTCAAACTGCACGACGCAAAAATAAAATTTTATGAGACACAATTAAATCTAACTATTAAAAAAAAGTAATGTTGAAAATGAAAAGTTTGTTATAAAAACTTTTCATCTATGAATTTTCGAGATCAGGGAAAGAAATTATTCTTCAATTGTTCTCTATCATTTTTATACACAAATTGAAAAGTCAACAAAAAATAAGTTCAAAAACGAAACTATTAGTTTTTTATTGATTCCGTTTTTGGTATTTCATATTTTATAAAATTGAGTTAATATGAATGAAGTCGGATTATTCAATTTTTAATTGAAAATGTAATTTCGAGTAAAACATACAAACTTCAAATTGAAAATTTCACTTTCGTCTAATTCAAAATAAAGGTCGAATATTTTTATTCGCACTTAAAAAATGAATTTAAAATTAAAAATTCGATTCTTAGATTCAGAATTCTGTTGATCAATTTTTGACCACGATTTTTTCAATTTTAAATTGAAGAATCAAAGAATTTAATTTTAATTTTGAATGGAGAATTTTTATTTTATATATATATATATATATTGTATAGAGTGAAAAGAGAAGGTATATATAAACCTTCTCTTTTCAATACGCTGCAATAGAATGTATATACGTATACACATGTTCATACATAATATACGCATACATAGAAACAGAAACCCTAGCATGACAAATAAGATCTGAAAATAAAGCAAATATAATGTAATAATCGTCCGCATATAAATCCGTCCTAAAAATCCTTAAAAATCCGCATTTTATGAATAATCCGTTCAAAACTCGTTCGAATTTTTCCTAGACCTGGAAAATCCGTAAAAAACGGATAAATCCGTTCATACAGCAGTACTGGTGCAGACTACAGTTCCTGCAAATAGAGAGTAAAGCCATTCAGGCGCTAATGTCTGATTGGCTATCTCCAAAGCTGGATCCAAAATGGCGACTCCAATAAGAAGAAGCGAATGTATGTATGTATACCTCCGCCATTTTGGATCCAGCGATGACATATACACACTAACCATTTACAGATGGCCAAACTCTCTTTATATTTGTAGGAAGTCTAGTGCTGACGACAATCTAACGACACCTAACCTAACGTGATTGTAAAGGCGCAAAATTCGAACTTCTAGTTTGAAATAGTCAATCCCGATGTTCGAAATATTTCCAGTTGGGGTAAACACCTCGTCTTTAAAATTATTATTATCTCACTGAACAAGTGCAATTACAGTATACAATTTTGTTCATGTGTTTTCCTTGAAATTGGTCAAAAGTTTTCCAGAAGTTACATCATTCTCGTATAGAAGCTAGGCATTTTATTTTCGTTACCTTGAGAATTACCTTGAAAATGAACTCTAGTTTCACCCTATTGAAGATTGTGTACCCCTGAAACCAGATTTCGTCGAAACTTCGACTGAGATTAGAACAAACTTTTTCAAATCAAAACGCCAATCAATCGATTAATCAGCTACGGTAGATGTTTTTGTCGATAAACGCGTATGTAAGCGGTTAGAATTAATCGTAAGCAAGTACGCGAGTATTGATTACCGAAATGTGACCCAATTTTTTTCGGCAACTCGGTAAACAACTTTCCGAGCTCGCGAGTCTGGATCTGAAAGTTGACATTTTAGTAGCTCTTTCGCTGTACACTTACAATAAACTTTTTTGTCCGTTTCACTGGAAGTAATTGTGAGATGAAGATTTACGTCATTTCGGAAGAATTGATTTTGTCGCCTACGAAACGTTCGTCATGTGGGATTTGATTGAGTCTAATAAATTTGTTATCGTCACGGTTTTATGAATCCATTTTAGTCGTGACTGTCAGTTTCCCGCGACTAATATTAGGTTTTATCGATGTTTTAAGAGAAAAAGGATATATGTGAGAGAAACATTAATTGGTGGTGGCATAGAAAGATTTTTTCTCGAGATCGAGTGTTGATTTGTCGAGATTTGAGGCAGTGATTATTCATGATTATGATAGTTTGGTAAGTGCTACGTGCTACCATTTTAGAATGACCTTTTTTTTTTTATCTTAGCGACATTGAACTTTCATGGTCGAAGAGGATTTTTCCTACGTAGAACTATTTTTAAAAATTTCTGCGTGATTGTATTTCAGACTTTTCAGGAATTCTGTGTGTTACATTCTCGAATTGAAATTTCTATGTTTTCGTTTGATTCTTACTTTTGAGGATGAATTTTTGATATGTTTGAATTTCGGATGTAGTATAAGTTTTGTAGAGTTTTGAAATTCTGAAGCGTTTACAATTTGAAAATTTTACGAGATTTTAAGCCCTAGAGATGTTGGGATTCTCAAATTTCGAAGTTTTTTTATTTCAAGTTCTGGAGGTTTGAAGCTTTAGTCATTTTGAAAGCACTGGAATTTGTGAGTTGTGAGAAATGATAAAATTTGGGAAGTTTCGTAAATTTTTATTTTTCTGAAATTGTTGAGTTTATAAGAGTTTTGAAGAATTTCGAAGTTTGGAAGCTCCACGAAGCTTCGAAAATGTTATATGTATCGAAGTTTTAGGGATATTGGATGTTTCGACATTCTAAAGATTTCGACATTTTTGAGTTTTGGGGAATTTCCAAATATTGTGAACTTTTGAACTTGTGAAGTTGTCGAATTTTCGAAGCCTCGGAAATTACGGAAGTTTTAGACAATTTTGAAGTTCAGGAACTTTTGAAGTTTTGATAAATTATTTAGATTTGAAGCATCTTTCAACATTCTGATTTTTGGGGGTTTAGTAGTTTTAGAAATTTGTAAAGTTTTCGAGAAATGCAACAAATTTCCAAGTTTTCCAGAAAAAATTCTGCAATCTTTCAGTCTCGAAGTATCATGAAATGTCGAAATTTCCGACAATCTGAAATTTTAATTTTTCAACAACATTTCGAAGAATTTCGAAATTCGAAAGTTGTTCCCCTTTGGAATTTTCTGAAACTGAAAATATCTAATTTGAAGTCAGTTGCAAATTCAGATATTATTTATGAAGTTCACGAAAATACTCAAAATTTTTGAAATTCTTGATATTTTGGGAATTCGCAGCTATCAATTCGAATTTTGTCGAATTTCGGAATGAAGTTATTTTCCATGAAATAAATACCACCAAAAAAATAGGCATGTAAAAATGATCGAATTATAATAAAAACGTTCCAATCATTTTCAAAATTTATACTTTGAGCTCGAAACATAAATTTAGAAAACTAACCAGCGAGAAACGTCTTGAAAATGAGGTCCGTTCAAAAAATACTGTTTACTATGGTACTTCATGTTTACGTGTGATAAACTTCCATAGCCAGATTTGACATCATTAATCGCATCCTGTTTTCGCTCACATTCGATCGCAATCAGCGAAAAGCCTTTAGTTCTGAGAATGACTTATCGAATTAAAAACGGCGCCGATTGAGTAAAAATCGCGATCAATTGATATAACCGACGAAATGAGTAAACAAAACCGCGATTTTGTTGAATCATTCGCATCTTTGCTACAACTAATTATCGGAAGTTAGATCACTTCCAACGCAAACAACGTGAACTTGAAAGCTCGTGATAAATCCCGCTCTTCTATTTTTCATGATCTGTAGGATGAGATGAGTTTCCGGAAAATTTTGCTGTAAGTACTATAGCATGATAATGAATCGATCACTTCAAAATGCATAGTAAAAACGGTAATGTAAGTAAATTAATGATTTTCTATCTGTTAATGCGTCATTAATTGAGTCAAATTATTCAACTTGGATTTTGTAGCGAAAATCTGAAATTTTGGGTGCGTGATCGAACATTTTCTTATCTGCTTTTTCCAATTCTAACACTGAAATTGACATTGTTTGATGTGGAAGCTCAATTTGTTTTATTTTTATGATTTAATTTCGGAATCTTCGTAAGTTCTTAGATGCTGAAATTTCAGTATTCTTGGATTTTTATTCTGAAATTCTAAATGATGACAAACATCGATGGACCATGAATTTTCACCCAGATGAAAAAAATCTCAATACAATGCACCAAAAAATTCTCCAATTCAAAATTTTATCGATTAGGACGAGGCAAAATCATCTTCACATATGCACATCGATGTTTACTGTTATTCGGTGTTGATGGGATGAGTTTCATGAATTTGTTCAACATTAGCCAAGAGATAAGCAAAACTTGAAAAACACGCAAATTTTCCAGAGACTTTCTCTATCTCCGTCTTCGTTTTTAGAGAGAAACGTACCTTCCGAAGTTTGCACAATTATTTCATGATGGTAAATATCGAGGCACTTAATCATTGTTAATTATCAAACGCCGCGATGAATTTTTATTCATTGAAGGATTATTATCGAAACTGAATGTTTGTTTACTATATTTCGAGCACGTAGCGAGCACGTAGCGGTCAACTTGAGAGATTTTTTCGAAAAAACAGGTCCGAAATCGAGATAGCTGCGAATCGGTTGACTGGAAACTGAAATGTACAGGGGAATTTTGCTCTATTTTCTGGATTCTACTCAAGAATGTATATATTATAAGGCCGACCATTATTTTCTTCGTGCTGTCGTTGCCGAATGCAATCAAATCTTCAGATATATATGTGATGGACATATTAAACACATTACAAACATATGTTCGTACCATTGGATATCTTGTCCTTATCACGTCGGATAATTTATTTTTCACATCATTTTTTTGGCCGACCATTATTTTCTTCGTGCTGTCTTTGCTGAAAACACAGATTTTTATTATTTTAGAATACGTTGTGATATTTCACAACAAATAAATAGAACATACAGCAGAACCTCGATTGAGTACTCGGCTCGGGGGTCTTAAATAAACAATCTACTCGATCGAAGTAGCGATAAGACGGATAGAAACAACATCAGGTAGAAACCTCGAGGGACCCAAACCCAAAAATGACAAAGCATTAATGACTTTCCAGGCTTCTGGAATTCGCTCCCTGCTGTGAAACTCGGAGCCTGCCGAGATCTTCACGGTAGATTAGAGTGTACTCGATCGGAGTGTATATACTCAATCGACGTTCGTCTGTATTGTTATACCATTTCGTAGTAGACGACTCCTTGTCTTTTTCTTGGTCTCCGTATGCTTCGAACAGATCTTTCTCAGGCGACGACAATCGGAATGTTTTCTTTATGTTAAACATCTTCTTTTTGTAGCTTTTAACGAAATAATTTTCATCTCATCTTTGCCTGCATTACTTCTTTATAGTAAAATTTGCTTTCATATAATAAGGAACATGATAAAATGATGCTTACATACATTCTTGATTCTACTTCTGCATTTCGTCCATATATATATTGAAATTAAGTTGTTGTATTCGATTGATCGATCAATCGATATCTCGATTTAATCTATTTCATTCACCAACCGCATCCTCGAAATTTAAAATTACGACGGGAAAATTTGAATTGGTCATTTTTCCGTTACAATGTGATGACGCATCTAATCCAGTATTACATAAATGATTTCAAAAATTTTTCAAACTCCATATTTATCACGAAAATAATGGATTTTGGATATTCGGTATTCGGAATTTGAAAATTCCGCTTATCAGTCTAGACTACATTTTTCGAATATCTCTCAAGTGAACGAATGTTATGCTTACGTCGAACTCGAAGCTAAAATGAGATATAGACCCCATGTAGTTATCTACACGCAAAAATGCCGATAACATCTTATTACTGTTCTACATATCAAAGTACAAGATTTTCTAATAGCGTTATGTTTATCCGGGAATAAAAAATGGAACTATTGGAAATACGAGATGATACAATTCCTAGGTTTCTCATAAAATGGAGAGTTGACCTCGTTTGGTTGAACACTGATGTATATCTGTACTTAGTGTAACATTGTGCGGGCATTTTCAAAAAAATTTGTGATATATGTGGTCAGGGGTCGAACGCAGAAAAAGTTTTGGTAAGAGGATTGAGATATTTTTCAAACTTCGAAGTTTCGGATAGCCGATTATTTAGTTTTCAAATTCCAAATCCTCTATTTTTTTAGTCTCGATATTTTTCAACTTTGCAAAGTTTGAAATCTTGAAATTTTCGCGTTTTAGAGTTGAAAATTTCCACAGCAAAAATTTTGAGAAGAGGATTAAGATATTTTTTTAAACGTTGACTTTCTAGTTTTTTAATGGAAAATCCTCTATTTTTTTAATCTTAATATATTTTATTTTCGCGAAGTTTTGAGTTTAAAAATTTTTGCATTTTAGAGTTGAAAATTTTCGCAGAAAAAATGTTGAAAAGAGAATAAAGATATTTTTAAAATTTCGAAATTTCAAATC
>JAPYZK010004035.1:0-10983 GCA_030522785.1 Platygaster equestris
TGGGTTTCAAATAGCTATTCATGTTTGCTCGTTCTATTTGGCGAGGTTCATAATGCTCGGGATTTTCGATTGAATTTCGTCTCGACATTTTAACCGTGCTTTTTGGGGGGTGGTTTGGGGGTTTGTGTACTATATGTTTGCAGCAATGTGTGTTCCGAGATGGGTGAAATGGGTGGTGAATGAGTGATTGATAATGAAAGTACTCACCAAAGGGCTACAAGAAGGAGGGCAAGTCTAATCATTCTATCAGTGCTGGGACCGGGCTCAGGGACTGCTCGCGTATCTCATCCGCGTTGATTGGGGTGTGGTTCTCCTTCTTTTTTTTGTTGCTCTATTTCCTTTACCCAGGCTCCTTTGGCGTCAAGGGCTCTGTTGATGAAGCTGTTTGGCTAGTTTTGTCGGCCTTGATGTTCCTCGTCGGGGGTTAGGAGTTGTACCTGGATTTCGCGTTCTCCGGTCTGTATTAATTTCTATGATTTTGCGTTTTTCTTGATAGCCGCTATAGCTTTTTGAGCTTCTAGTGTGGTTTGTAGCTTTCGAGCTTTATTCTTTTTGCCGCCACGCCTCGTCTGTTTTCTAATGTAGTTCGTTTTTACCGCATTCATTTATTCTTGGTGTCTTGAGTATTTCGCGCACTTTTCGCGACATGAAAGCCGTTTTTTTTTTAACCGAAATAAAGAAAAATATTTCAAAAAACGGAATTGTTTCTCTCCTCGCGGCTACTGACAGGTCCGCTGCCACCAATTTATGTGACAACCCGGGTTCAAAACTCGAATTGACGACACAAATAATTTAGGAAGGGGTTTCCGAAAATGTTTGAATCCACAAATCGCGTTCGGACGACCTCCTGGTCGCGTCCTCCGCAGGGTCGAGAGTTCGCTGTCAGTACTTCCGCGTTGGTTAAACGATCCGGTGAAGTAGGGAAACGGATATGAGTTTGTTGACGGGAATTATAATGAATTAACGAGAGATAATTGAATAATCGTCCGATATATTCAAATCAATAAACCATAGTAAATGTGTTTACATCAAAGCTAAAATTCCCGGTTCTCCCAAGGAGCTAGACCAGACAGCACCGAGCAGAGTCACGACGGAGACGCTGCGTGCTTGAAAGTTGCTCTCAAGAAAGACGCGCTCACGAAGCGAGGGCGCGATTATAAAGTACTTCGAGGGGCAAGTTCGGCAAGGGGAAATCGTCCATCGAGGCGTTTCCCTTATGAATTTGCCGATTCTTGGTTCCGCATTTCTTGCCTGTTGGCGATTCGACACTTGGCGATTTTCCTCGCTGCATGATCGCGCGAGTTCGGCGGATTCTTATTACATCGGTTCGAGCTCAAACTTGCATTGACAATCGAAATTATTCGTTGAAACGTGAGATAGTAATGTGCGGCTGGAATATTTATTCTATAAATATTCAAGACGTCACATATAACAATCATTGTCAAATTTGAGAAGTTATTACTGAAAAAAACAGTATTCGTCAATGATTTCTCAAAACTTGTCGGATTCTCAATGATTTTTAAAAACTATCAATTTTTCAATGATTTTTTGTAAATTTATGAATTTCCTAATGATTTTTAATGACTATTAGTAGTTGCAATGATTTTCTATGCAATTCCTTGTATGTAATGACTTTACAAATTTCCAATGATTTTTTATGAAATTTGTAATATTCATAACTTTTCAAATATGCAATTATTTACTCCCACACAGCACAGAAAACTCCCGTAAGGGGTTTGTAAAATTTTCTATAAGAGTTCCGAGAGGCTCCCGCGCGGGAACGTTTTAAAAACTTTAAGTCTGGCAAACAAAATTCCAATTTCTGGGACATTCGACATTTCTGGCCTCATGGGAAGAGAAAGGGAACACGTTTGGTTCGCGTGAGATTCCCGCGAAATGTTCTCCGGAACGAAAAGATAATTAAATGGAAACCTTACGGGAATTTCGTGGCAATGAATTTTCGAATTTTCCATGATTTTCAATTACTGTCAGAATTTTTAATGACTTCCAATCGATGAATTTCAATCACTTGAACTTTTCGATGACTTTTTGAACTTTCAATGATTATCAATTATTTTACTCATTTCCAATGACTTTAAGTTTTCAATGACTTAATTAGAATTCTCAATGATTTTTAAAAACTTTTCAAAGTGTCGATGATTTTCAATTAATTTTCAAATTTTCGATGATCTTTGAAAACTTTAAAAATTCTCTATGATTATCAGTGACTTTTTCAATTTCCAGCGATTTACATTGACTTTCCAAATTTTAAATTACTTTTCTAGTACCCGGTGATTTATTTATGCATTTTTGAATTTTCAATGATTTTGAATACATATTCGTTGAATTTTCAATGACTTTTCGAATTCTCGATGATTTTTGGTAACTTTTTAAATTCTCAATGATTTTCAGTGACTTTTTGAATTTTTAACGATTTTCTATATTTTAAATGATTTGCGATTACTTTTTGAATTTTCAATGATTTGTCATTACTTTCAGAATTTACAATGACTTTTCGGATTGTCAATGATTTTCGGAAAGTTTTTGAATTCTCAATGATTTCCAGTGACTTTCTGAATTCCTAATGACTCATCGTATTTTTGATATTTTTTGAATACTTTCCGAATTTTTAATGATTTTTAAATACTTTCCACATTTTAAATAATATCCTAACAAACTTCAAATTTTAAATGTCTTTTCGAATTTTCAATGATTTTGAATACATATGCATTGAATTTGCAATGAATGTTCGAACTATAAATGATTTTCGGGAACTTTTTGAATTCTCAATGATTTTCAGTGACTTTTTAAAACTTCTAATGACTTTCTGTATTTTCAATGATTTTTCATTACTTTTAGAAATTCAAAATCATCAAATCTAATAAAATGACGATTATCATAGCCCTCTTCCCACTCCCCAAGTAATATTCTGTAAGATCCGGTCGATCCCCCCACCCCCCCCCACCTCAAACGTCTTACGTAATTTATGGACGACCCCTTATAACTTATAACGATTCTGAAATTTACATGCAAGTCAATCATTTATGTATTTTTTTAGGAGCGGTAGTTTGGGGCGTGGGTAAAGGGGGGGGGGGGGATGGTGAAAAGTGAACATGTGAGAGAGCCGGGTGTCACTGTAATAGAGAATTATTTACTTTTTGCGACGATCTTTTCTCATTGATTTCCTGGGCTTGGAAAGGAACTTCCTGTTTGTTGCTGGCTTTCCATTGTTCCCTGTTGCCATCAAATGTATCCTCGATAGAGCAACATTTATTTAATATCACTATTATCCTCACTACACCACTACACTTTCCCCGATAAGGAACTTAACTGAACGATTGTTTTTATAATTCCGCCGAACTCGAAAAATTCCGTATGCGACAATGTCACATTTACATAAATTTCATTGCGGTTTTTAACTTATCCAAGATGTTGTAATGAAAATATTAAATAAATTCAAAAACGTAATTAAAATGTACTGGATGTGGATATCGTAAACGATATTTTACTCAGAGCGAAAAAAATATGAGTTGACACCGTGAAAGTCACAACTCAGCTGAACGAGCCAGAGCGTTTTCCGAAAGCGGAAATTCAAGGTGGCCCCGACCAGGGGTATGACACGGGCTGACTTTGCATACGTAAAGCGGTGACCAACTAATGTCCTGATCAAAACTAAACCGCCAGGGGCGCTGACCCGATGTTGCCTGAGAGAAAAGTATCGAACCTCTCTCTTTACGCTCTCTATTGGTTTGAAGCGTCCGAAGCGGGATCGCTCCACCGTTCGAATCTTCGAACAGTGCCTAACGTATTCGGCTCTCGCTGGCTCTCACGCGGAAGCAATGCGCGTCTTAAAAACGTGAACAATCAAACGGCTATATGCAGTAACTAGTCGCGCGTCACAGCTTATCTAGAAAAAGCAACCGCTTATCGAATCAAGGCGTTTTATCACACAGAAATACTATGGAAATCAGAGAACCAAAACCTTCCGAATCTCAAAGATTTTTCTTTTGAATTGTAGTATTTTCCAGAATAAACCAAATTTTTTAAATACTGAAAATATCAACAGTTCCCGAAAATTTGATAATTCTCATTATTCTAGAAATCTCCAAAACTGCTTTTATTTCCAAAATCTGCGAAATCCCTAAAATTTTGAGTGTATTTCAAAAATATTCATAACCTGAAAAATTTTTAAAATTTCAACTCAAATTGACGATAAAATATTAAAAATGTTCAACGATTGAAATTTTTTAGTATCCTGAAAATTTATAGAATTCTTTTATTTTTTAAAATTTTTGTAATTTTTGGAACCGGAACCGGATCCGTAACCGTTAATAATATATTTCGAGGAATTTACCGAAACCGAAACGGAACCATTAATCACTTCGGTTCTCTGTCCCTGAATGGGACAACTTTATTTAATAAGCAGTTGCTTCCTCGAGGAATCCTATAACGCGCGACCGGTTATTGCATGAAGCCATTCGATTGATTCAAGTTCTCAATTAGCGCGTAATTTCCGCGCAAGATGAGCCAGCGAGAGCCGATTACGCTGAGCTCTGCTTGAAGATTCAAACGGTGGAGCGATCCTGCTTCGAACGCTTAGGACCAATCGAGAGCGTAAAGAAAGAGGTTCGATACTTTTCTCTCGGGCAACATCGGATCAGCGCCCCTCGCGATTTAGTTCCCTATCGGGACATTAGTGGGTCATTGTTTCAAAGAAAGTGTCATACCTCTAGCCACGACCCACGATCCCCCACAAGTTTCTGTGACTCCTGAATCGGTAACCAAAGCAGCTCGAAAAATCAGGAGATCCAAATCCTCCGAGCTGCTTTAGTTTTTGCACTTGATCTCTACTACGAACGTAATACGCGTCATGACGCGAACTTTATCACAAAAACTCGATATACTCACAGTTTATTAGTGAAAATCACCGATGATTCGCAAATTGTTTAAAGTTTATCGAAAATTCAAAAAATTATTCAAAATTTTCAACAATTTTTCGAATTTTCAGTGAACATCGATCGATTTGCAAATTATCAGTGTTTTTCAATGAAGTTTCAAATTTTCAATAATTTTCAACGACTTGATGAATTTTCAACGATTTTCAATCAATTTTTGAATTTTCGGTGATTCTTAATGGATTTGAGATTTTTCAATTACTTTGAATACTTTTTCAATTTTCGATAATAACCAATGAATTCTTAAATTTTGGACTTAGGAATTTTTGGAATTTGAATGATTTTCCCGTTTTATTCGTAACGATGTGTGACGGGCAGACCCAAAACAGATAGGATATTCCGGAGAAATTACCCTCAAGGAACCCTGGTTTTCCTCTGTTTGTTTTCGGACGGTAAAAGAGGGAAGGATCGGTGAATTAACAACAATTAAATAGCTTCTCAAACTGGGCTTTTCATTTTACTGAACTTGAAATTAGTACACTTTTCACAACTTACATTAAAATCGCCTAGCCCGCTTAAAATAAGATTCCTTGTCGGATTCTGGACTTAGTGCCTCTGATCTAGATCTTTTCTGTGATTTTGACTGTGATTCGAAACTAGACTGTGATTCGGAACTAGACTGTGATTCGGAACTATACTGTGATTCAGAACTAGATTGCGAGTCAGAATCGGAGCTACTTAAATCTAATGAACTAGAACTTGATGACACAGAACCTTTCTGTAGATTTTTATGTTTTCTTCGATCATTTGTAACCTTACAAAATCCTGAACTCAAACTCGACACAGATGCTAAACGAGATCTTGATTGACAATTTTCATTGAGGAAACTTTCTCCCGTTTGACAAGAGCTATCTCTAGATTTAGAAACCGCTTTAAGGTTAATCCCGTACTTTTTAAATGCATGCGTTGCTATAAGTTTGTTTAGATTTTGGTCTCCCCAGGATTCTAAGTCATTTAATTCTCCTAGCTGGTTTTCTAGTCTCCTTAACAGAACCCAAAGTCCTTCTTGTCCTTTTGCTCGGAATTTTTCCACCCTGCTTTGTTTTGACAAGCCAAACTCCTTAGCACGGCTGTCAGTTTCCTTCAAAAGATCCCGGTTCACTATTTATTGAATGCAAAATATAATTAGATAGCCGTTTTACTCACAAATACCTTCTCGCCGAGTTCTACGGACTTTTGATGGATATTTCCTCTGCGAGCTACACACTCAGTTAGAGGAGATATCAGGCCTTTTCTCTTGAGCTGCACAGTCAGTGAGAATCAACCTTGGAACTTGCCAGTGAGCTGCACACTCGGTTGAGTCGTTCCGCCTCTGTTTCCTGGAAGCTGCTCACTCAGTATGGTTCAGAGAGAGTCTGAGAGAGAGCCTGGGATTGTGGTCTCTTTTATATGGGTCTTTTCCCGCGTATTTGATCGCAACAGAGAAAAAGAGGGCACCACTTTCGTTAGTTGACCAATGACAATATTCGGCTTATTCTAATTGGTCGCGTGCAGTCACCTAATAATGAATGCCATGCATGCAAGCAAAAGGCTTGTAACTAGTGCCTGACTGGTTTGTTATGACAGGAAAACATAACCTCCATTTTCGTAAAAAGACTTATATCTTTTTATATAGTTTACTAATTCTCTAAAGTTAACGTTTAATTGTTTACTTTGATATAATCCTATTTTAGCGCTATTCGGGAGTACGATTTGGATGATATTTTATTAATTTAGGTTTTGGAGGTGACTGTCATTCAGATAGGTCTTTTCAAACTGGAGCTGGCGGGAGAGTTGAAATGTGGACTTTTGAATGTTATTGATTAAAACGATATTATCCTGACTATAAAGCCTCATTTTTAGGTTTCTTCTTAAGGACAATTCATAACTAGTTCTTAAATTCATTATTCCTAGTTGGCAACTATTCATGAAGCTCTAAAATAAAATAATGTATAGTGATGATTAAACCGAAATCACTCATGGGTTATGTCCTGTTTACCGTACAGGGTTCCTCATAAGAAAGGTGTTGGATTCTTAAGGTCATGAAAAGGGGTTATTTTCCATTTATATGGATTATTATGACCTTTTCCTCACTTATTTGTCTAGTGCTCTTTTTCTAATTCCAATGTTCACATACAACCAAATTGTCATAACAAAGAAGCCGTCAAAATATATCGAACATCGATAGTATCGAAGTGCGATACTTTGAAAAGTACCGCTTCTTCGTGATGCGAGCGAACATAGCTCAATCTTATTAGTCTAATTCGAATAAACTCAAATTATGAAAAAGAGGTCGCTTTTAGCAGCCTGTTACAGATGAATTCAAATAACGACGACTTTTCAAATTTTTAATAATTTTGAATTAATTTTTAAATTTTCGATCATTTTTAATGGATGTTCGATGCTTTAATGATTTTCAATGACCTTTCAAAGTCTGAGATTATCAATGGATTTAAAATTCTCAACGACTTCGCATTTTCTGGAAATTTTGAATGACTTTTTGAATTTTTAATGATTTTCAATCAATTTTCAAATTTTTGGTAATTTTTAAACGATTATCGATTTTTCAATGATTTTTGATGACTTTTTAAAGTCTTAATATTTTTCAACGACTTTGAGTGGCTTTTAAACTTTCTAATGACTTAACGTATTGAAGCAGTGCATTTTTGGGACCGTTTGATAAGATGCCTTCAAATTTTTGTTTGGTTTTTTTCATATCCGGATGGGGGGTTGATTCCAAAGTTAATTATTCACATAGATATAATCAACTGAATTTTCCCAATTGGAAAATTAAGTTGACAGGAATTCCGATCGGTTGACGGCATTGTTGCGGATTTGATTTTTTTTATGGGCAATGACTCATATTCAGAATTATAGTTTATCTAGCAATTAAGAATAAGTCTTGAGGCTCCTATCCGACTCTTTGAAAACGAGGTAAGTAATTTTTGAGTTACTCAACTTTGGCTTCAGACTTAACTCTATTAAATTTTTTTTTGGCGTCTTTTCCTTCCCGAAGGTCTCATTTTGGTTATTTATAGGGTGTTTGTCAATTAATTTTCGCGTGCGGATTATTCGCTTGATTTCTATTTTAAAAAGAAAAAAAATTATTATTATTATTCTCATGAAGGGATATTACTCGAGGTTCCGGATGTGTGTATAAATTTTGTTAGGGATTGTATTCTATTAGAGTATGAGTGAGTAAGCGTTATCTCCCGAGAAAAGTATAAAGATATACAGGGGGTCGCGCTTAGTTTTCCTCGAAATCTGGGGCTTGCCGATTGTGGCGACAAGCCTTTCCTTGGGGTAGGTCATCGCTCCCACCCAGATCACGACATCGAGATTTCACCCTCCCGAGAGGTGCCGGTCCGGAAAGCTTCCTTTCCGTCGTCGTGTTTAAAAAACCACATACGGCTGAGTTCCTCATCTCCTCCCCTCACTACGCCACTGGTTCCAACCCCGAGCTCAGCATCCTCAACGCGCTTACAACACCAGTTCCTGGACATCGAGTGCCCTCCTCAACCAAGGGTGGTTTTATTCGGTTCCGGCCGATTACTGAAAAACCTAAGTGAGTTTTTCGACCTTTTCCTTACCGCACGAGGGATAATTCTGAAAATCGAAAGGTTTTCCCAAGAACCACAGAAGAAAGCGTTGCTGATGACCCGACTTCCGGCTACAAGTTCGTCGGGGGGTACTAGCCAAAGAGGGGGTACCGAGGTTTCTTCGGTTTTGCTGGAGCAAAACTCCTTCTTCTGGGCCCTGGTGCCTGTGGAACAAGAGCTTTCGAAGAACTTTCCGGAATCAAGGAGAAGACGCCTCCGCTATCACCTCGTGGAAGAAGATCTAGGTTGGTGAGCCCCGAGGTATTTGGTGATAGGTATTTTCTGACTTCACGAGCATTCCGGAAACGCGATCTGGTTCTTTGTGATTTATTTGTGTCCAAGATATCGGGTTTGAAATGGGGAACAACGATCTTGTGGATATCTCGGGAGTGTTGTGCGTAGTTAAAAATGGTAAGGTAAATTTTTGACGTGAGTCACGGGGCGTGCGTGCGAAATGTGGAGGCGGAAAACACCTTATGTGTGACGGGGGGAAGGATGTGAGTACGCCGGGGAAAATTGGTTTAAATCATTCTGAGTTCCGTTGAGGTGCCCGGGTTTCGGAAAATTATGCTTGTGGCGAGTAATCGGGGTTCCTTTTAGGTTTGATTCCCGGTTGTGTTAGGTGAAGATGGTGTTTTTATTCGGTTTCAGCATTCTGGGGTTCTGGGTATGTTCAGGATTCTGCTGTTCACGGGCACTTCGGGCCTGCGTCGCTTGCTCAAGAGCTTGCCGATTTTGGTTCTGTTCTAGTTCGGGTTTTGGGTAATCATGGGTTTCTGGAAAATTCAGCAGAATAGATTTAAGCGTGTCTTGGGGTGGAATTTAGTAGGCGTTTTCGGCTTGAGCTAGCCTTAAGATTTATTCCGGAATCAGAGTGGTGGTGTTACGTTTGAATGGAAATCGTGGGAGTTATCGTGGGTTATTTGTTGGGAGTCGCAACTCGACTATATATGTAATTGATTAGAGTTCGGATAAATTGTTATAGGAGTAGGTCTACCACGGTCCATTCGAATTAGGGCCGGTACGAAGTACCAGGAACCACTAAACCCCGGCCATTTTGCGTACCACGAGCCCTAATAACTCTTTTTGTCATAACTCACCATTAAAATATTTGCGATAAATTCCCGGTATCCGTGAGTAAATTTAATCAGGCGCGACACAAGGTCATAATTCGCAAAATAATTTCCCCAGTCGTATTATAATTTTTCGTTATTGTGAGGGTTTGGAGACACCTTTTGCGTAGTTTAAGTCATCATTTTTTTGTTTGTTGTTTGTTTAACCCAAGAGCTCAGCCACGAGTAACTGGTTTTCCGGAAGAGTTTATGTTGACGTCGAGAAATGATATTTTCGTCTTGTTCGAAAAATTGTAAATTTCCGGAATGCGATTCATAAAATAATGTAGAAGATAAAGCAATTTTTTTTATATCATAATAAATCAGGACTAGATTGGAATGTTGAGTTATCATTCTGAAAAAGCTATCCCTTATCTGTAATCTTAATAATAATATCTGTCGTTCCATTGAGTTTTCGAAGCTATAATTCCATCGTTAGGTTAAGAGTCTGGTTTCCCTTTTCAAAATATAAGAAAAGTGTGGCGATCCTGTTCCGTTAGGTAAGTATCATTTGGGAATTTTCGGTGATGGGTTATTTTCAAGATTTTTAGTGGAGAGGTGGAGGAAATTTCGTTCCGGGGACAATTATGATCATTTTTAACCACCCTTCAGATACCCCGTAAAAAGGTCACGTCACAAACTGGCGATCCTTCCAGGATAGCTGAATTTTTATTGACCCATCTTGTTTTTTTTTGTTGCGTTTTATTTGGTTAATATTCGCTAGGAATTTCCTTTGTTCCGCTCGGGAGCATACTTTTGGACAGATAAATTCCTCTTTGTTATGTTTACTTTCAAACCTTGTGTGACGCCGTAGTTAGTAGATAAACAAAGCCGATTCTGCCCCCCCCCCACTCCTCTACTTTTTTCCCGAACCGCGCGCTTCCCCCACCCTTCCGCGGAAGTTCCCGAACAACGCGCTTCCCCCACCCTTCTGCAGTAGATCACGTGGTCGTTAAAGAAGAGGTTTTTCGAAAAATATATTTTTCATAAAAAGAAAAAATTTTTTTTTGAAAAAACTTTTTCGGAAAAATTTTTTTTTCAATTTTTGTAACTTTTTGAAAGAAATTTTACCCAAGTTTTTTTTCAATTTTTTTCTTCTTCCAAAACTTTTTCATTATTTATTTTTGATCCTTAATTGATTGAATGATTGGTAAGGTATAAATGAAGATGCGAATTTTTAATGATTTTCTCTAATTTATATTTATTCAGTTTCAAAATTCATTCAAAAAAATATTAATATGTGACCTGTCGCGAAGAAAGGGACCTCACGGGGGAATGCAAGACTTTTCAGGGCGAGCGTTTAAAATAGATGCGAGAAACGCAAAATCGGGAAGTGAA
>JAPYZK010004037.1:0-11415 GCA_030522785.1 Platygaster equestris
GAAAGGGCCGCAACGGAAAACGGCTCAACCGGCTCAACCAATGGGCGCTTCGAGATCTGAGAGTCATTTTGCGTTAGAATTTCTGTCGAAGATTATTTCGACACATCAGCCGAACTTTCACATAGACCCAAAACGCGAGACCGCGATTAAACGATACACGATGCCCGTGCATCGCCATTGGCCGATGCACAGAGACAGAGTCCGGGTGATGATTTCTCAAGTAAAAGCCTCCGTTTCGTCTTTCCTTGACCTGAAATCCCGCCAAAGAAATTCGAAGTGAATTTCCTGATATTCAGAATTTTTCGAGTTCCGGAAATTGCCGAAGTTGAGGAGTTTCACAGAATTTCGAAGTTCCAAAACCTGTAACATAAGCTTCAATATTTTTTAAGCTCCCACTTCTTCAAGTACTGAGTGAATAAAATCTTAAAACGTCAATACTATTGACGATTCAAGATTTTCAAATTTTGACGAATTTCGAAAAGTTTTAAAACTTCAGGAATTTTGAACATTAAAATTCTTTGAAATGACATAATTTTCGGAGATCCTACACGGAAATGAACAGAGCTTTGGAAGAGCATGCGTATAAAAAACTTGACAATCCGACAATTTTTTAAACTTCCTACATTTTGAAGAATTCCAATACTCTAAAACTACTTTATTTTTCACGCGTTTAAAAACTGTCCAATTCTCTTGAATTTTAAAACTTCTTAAATTGCTGAAGCTTTAAAAGTTGCGAAACTTGAAAATTTCGAAACTTCTTAACTTCAAAATGTTTCGTATAAACTTGAACTTTCGAAATTTCTAGAACTTCAACAACTCACTATACTTTCTGAAATATTTTTGAACATAAAAATTATCCAAAACCACAAAATTCTTTAACACTTCAAAAAACTGCTAATTTCTGGCAACCATAAAATTCCCAACTCTTTAATATTGCGAACCTCAGAAATTTGGAGAATTTCAAAACTTCAATAATTCCAAATTTAAACAAGACTTTCGATTTCTCAAACTTTAAAAGTTATGAAACTTAACGACTTTTGAGATTCAACATTTTTCAAAACAATAAAATTCGCGGATAATTTGAAAAACTTTGAAATCCTAAAATTATTCGAACTTTCAACATATCAGGAACTTTGAACACTTCAGAATTATATCATCTTTGAAAATTCTGTAATTTTCGAGTTTTAAATGTTTTGGCACTCATAGAATTACGAAACTTGATTATTACATAATATTCAAGTTAAATAGCTTCTCAACTTCAAATACATGTCCGAGATTCCCACCACTTCAAAAGTTTTTAAACTGGACATTCTTCAAGCATCAAAATCATCCAAAACCACGTAATTCTAGAAAATATTGGATCGAACATCACCACCGGTAGTTAAGCCAATTACGCAGGTTCCTCCCAGAATTTGGGAAAAATCATTTGTCGGGTCATTACGAAATCCGGAAGGATTTTGTCCGTCGCTTAAAAAAAATATAAATGAAAAATATAAGAGTGCGCCCGAAGACGAAATCCGGCCGGGAGTATATACGGAAATAATCATCGCCGTCTTCGTCCCACCCGCGCCGCTCTCTCTTCCACTCATACACCTCTCTCGTAAGGCCCCTTCGCGGCTACGTTTTTTTTCTCCGCCTTCATGGATTTTCCTGGTCCCCATGAGTATCATTATGATTATTTTTCCTTCAAACAGCAGTGGGCCGGGCGGCTTACATATTGCCATCATCTACTGTGAAGCACTGTTGCCAACAACGATGTGAACTGTGACTTGTGACTTACAAGTGTCGTCAGTGCGAGGTGACAGTAACGCACACTTTTTTACCATTAAACATGGCGAGTTTCGTCTCACTCAATAGTCAACATACATCTGTCAAATATAGTAGTGTGATGTTTCGAACTTTTGATATCAAATGTCAATCGATTCATTTTGACAAGTTGATATGATTTGCAGGCTTTTCGCGTCTCGTGAGAATTCGGCAATCGTGCAAAAATTATAAATGCGAATGCGTTAGTTCCGGGCGTACGATTTGCGGGGTGTTCGCGAGAACTTATAGAAACTAAGCGCAAATATTGTGTTGTGAAATTTCTCGCAACATACAAAATGTTTCCATCTTGCGAAAACATGGCAAATGTGTGAGAATAGTGGATGTCAACCACAAACTGTGTACAATGAATTATACTTTGAAAATTATTGGAAATTTTATTTCTCTGTCATCCTTAAAAGCTCGGACAATGGTATCATAGGTGACAAAATACTGAAGAGCACATGCAATTTGAAGATTTTCAGTAGGCAATTTTTCCAACTCGAGGGACACCACCCCATAGTGGAAATGTACTTTATAATCTTGCATTTTGTCCATTTTTGATGAATTTCACTTTGTAAGTTGGAAAAAATTTCATAAATTTGAAAAATAAATCAATTCTTCATTTCATTTTACAGTTCAATAATTTCGTCATTCTTTTCTGATATTTATCATTAATCTCTGTAAATTAATAAATTTGTAAGGAACTTGAGGAAAAACGGTATTTGTTTTTGATGAACATAACATTTTCATTTCGACTAATCCATTTTTTAAATTCATACTTTTCGCCGATTACATACAGTAAACACAACAGTTATATTCACTGTATTTATTGCAATAGTTTCAAAACTAAGTTACTTGGTTTTTCATAGAGAAAGAATGAGGCACCGTTTGGAAATATTTCCATTGCATATCGAATTGCATTGAATAATCAACTTTCTCCTTTTCCGTGTTTTCGTCAGTTTTCGTGCAATGACTTATAACTGCAATCAACTGCTTCTGACTCTTCGTATGTATTCTCTGTGGCGCTGGCTGAAGTTAGCCAAGATGGCAATTTTGAAGTGCAATCAACTGCAATATTGACAAACAATGACAATTTCTCGCAATTATAAACAATAATGAACAATCGTTGGCGCGTGAATTGCGACGATTGCGACTCGTAATCTGATTTGTACTTACAACAACTTACAATTTAAAACAACTCACAAATCGTTAGTTGTGTTGAATCGTGACTATCGATAGTATTTTTCTATATATATCGATCTTTTGTATTAAGATCGATATGTTGTGAGTCACAATCACAAAAACACAGCCTGCTGCCATCTGTATTCATTTTTAGCAACTACTTACGTTCACCCTGTTATCACTGTATGCGAATTATTTCTTTTTTTCTTCTTTCAATTAAAATTTACTCTTTACAGCTATAACGTACTAGCCGTTCCAAAAATATTGTTCTCGCTGGTCGCAGTGGTGGGATCCCCTCTCGCCGCTACTAAATCAAATGTTTGAATTACGGATCATGTGACTAAATCGAGAGATGAGTTATTGTCATAATTATGTTGGCGAAGTCAAATTGTCAGTTTGCATACCGGTAACTCCGGTAATAACAAAACCTGTTTGACTTTGTTATTATTGTTATCATCTATCTATTGTCGAACGTAAACACTAATTTCAGTTTCGCATTTTATCTTGAATGTTATGCTCTTGTAATCACATCATTCCAATAACACTCGAGGTAAGTGCAATTTCCTGATTCAGAAAAACATATTTCATACTTTCCACTGGTTTCCACATTTCTGTGAGAAGTTTTCAATTCGATCACAAATTGTAACCTCAAAACCTCATGTTTTGAACTGATGGATTTTTGAGTTTTTTGACGAACTTGTACGTATTATTTTGAATTACTTTAAAGCGAAATTTTGAGTTGTCATGCGAACAGTTCAGTCAACGAAATTCATGTGTATTCGATTAATTTAGAACAATAATTGTAACTTATCTGATTTTATTGCAATAATCATTAATAATTATCAAAATCGATTAAAACACTATGACGTCATTTTTTTAATTGGTTGAATAATGATACTGATTGATTTTCATTTTCGAGCAGTTTTCATGGTTTCGGATGATGTTTGGTTAATCTTTTGAGAATTTAGAATATTTACTGCAAGTTTTCATCTTTTTATCAACTTCGAAAATTTTGAGAATTTCCACAAGCTTCCCAGAAAAAATTCGACCATTCAATTGTTAAATTTTTCTTTTACACATTAAAGTTTGAATGTTTATAATTCTAACGATTATTCTTATGTTGCAGATTTCTTAACTAGTACAGAATGTTCAACCAAAGCACCAACCTTGGAGCAGCCACCACCGCAACGGTGAACCCCATGAAAGATTTCGAAGTTGTTTCTCCGCCCGACGATTCCACTTCCAGTTTGGCTTTCAGTCCTGCTTCGATTCAGCAAAACTTCCTGGTCGCCGGTTCTTGGGATTGCAGTGTCAGATGCTGGGAAGTCGAACAAACTGGGAAAACAGTTCCCAAATCCATGCAAACCATGGGTGGTCCGGTTCTCGATGTTTGCTGGAGCGATGTGAGTCGAGGCGAATTTGCACCAGAAAATAGACAAAAAATTTTTCACAAGTCATGAATTCTGTGAAAAATAGAGATTTCTCCTATTTCTGTGTGAATTTTCATACTGGATGTAAACTCTGATACGAGTGATTTCTGGAGTTTCATAATCCTGTTTATTGCACCTATAAAACTGAGTAATTCGATTATTGAAATTCGTCGTTGCTTTATGGAATTTTAAAAAATGTTCCTTAATTTTGAAGGATTTTGGAAAAAAAAGTTCTGACACTGGAATTTCAATAATTTAAATTTCTAGTAATCCAAAAGTTTCCATATCATTGTGCTGTACAAACTTTTGAGTGTAAAAAATTTTAAATTATTTATTGTAACTTTTATAACTGTTTTTAACAGGATGGAACTAAAGTATTCATGGCCTCGTGCGACAAAATGGTAAAATGCTGGGATTTGGGATCGAATCAGAGCATTCAAGTCGCAGCTCACGATGCTCCAGTCAAAACTTGTCATTGGATCAAAGGAACGAATTATTCATGTTTAATGACAGGGTCCTGGGATAAAACTTTAAAGGTAAACATTTGTTGAATATATAAATAGCTTGTGAGTAACTTCCATAAAATATTGTATAAATTTAAATCGTAAAAGTATTGTATGAATTCATATAAATTTGTACGGAATGAAAATAGTGACCTGTAAATAATTCGTTTGAATTAATTTTCAAATTATTTCCAGTTTTGGGACACCAGGAGCCAATCACCAATGTTGACCATCAACTTGCCTGAGAGATGTTATTGCGCTGATGTGGTGTGTATGAAAAAACATTATTTCGAACAAGCTGTTGATAATGTACTACAATTGAATATTTACTAACTTTGGGAAATATATTAGCGGAATTAGAAATTTGTGTGATTTGAAAAAAATCCAATTATACATATATTTGTGAGTATTAATTCGATGTAAAATTTTCAATGTGCGAATTTTAAGAAAATTTATGTAGTAAACAATTTTTAAAAATTTGTAAAAGATAATTCCAAAATAGAGTTGTTTTTGGCATGTATGAATCAAGAAAAAATTTGTAATGTAAAAATTTGTCTAGACTTTCAAAAGTTCCAGAAATATTTTTTAAAATTTCGTTATAATTTTAAAATCAATCTAAGAATCATAACCAAAGCGTGACTTGGTCCTTTTGGAATTTCTGCTGTTCAAGTATCAATAAATGTCAATACATGTTGTATTCGATCTTGATTAGGATTATCCCATGGCCGTTGTGGGAACCGCAGGACGAGGACTGATAATTTACAGACTTGAAGGGACGCCCGAAGAATTCAAACGCATTGAATCCCCATTGAAATACCAACATCGTTGCGTCGCCATTTTCCGGGACAAGAAAAAAGCCCCAACAGGGTATGCTTTGGGCAGCGTGGAAGGTCGCGTCGCCATACAATACGTCAACCCTGCAAACCCCAAAGACAATTTCACATTCAAGTGCCATCGCTCGAATGGCACACCATCTGGCTACCAAGAAATTTATGCTGTTAGTTTTTATCTTTTTATCACTATTTATCATTGAGATAGTCATAATTCAATTGTGTTGAGTAATAATTACAAAACCAATTACAGATTACTTATTTACATGTAATTAGGTAATTTGGTAGAGCAAATTATATGTAATTAAGTAATTCGGAATTATTATTCTTAAATATTTCTGTTTTCGTATACACGATTTTGCCTCTGATTTTTATATACTGAAAAAGATGACTTTCAACATCAGTTGATTTTTTGTTGATTGAATAATTTCTGTTGATTGAATAATAATATTATTGATTGATACATACTGTTAATTTACAATTAACGACGAATATTTATTGCTTTTTCTAGGTCAATGACATCGCGTTCCACCCCGTTCACGGCACTTTAGCAACAGTCGGCAGCGACGGAACTTTCAGTTTCTGGGATAAAGACGCGCGCACAAAATTGAAGCCATCCGAACCAATGGATCAATCCATTAGTCGTTGCTGCTTTAACAGCAATGGCCAAATTTTTGCTTACTCCGTTTCTTATGACTGGGCAAAGGTAGATTCTGATACATGAAAAATTTGTAAATTTTTGTCACTAACAAAATATTGTCTCTTTCCAGGGCCATGAACATTACAACCCAATGAAGAAGAACAACATATTTTTGAGATCATGCTTCGAAGAGCTAAAACCGAGAACGACATCCTAATAAGATGCGTCGAATTTTTTCTACTATTATGAAAGTTATTTACTTCTTATTTTTTCAGTATGTTGAGCGTTTTAAATAACACATTCTTGAGATCATGCTTCGAAGAGCTGAAACCGAGAACGACGTTCTAATAATGATGCGTCGAATTTTTTATCTGATGTAAAAGTTGTGTACTTCTTATCTTCTGAGCATGTTTCGCGTTTCAAATAACAACATATTTTTGAGATCATGCTTTGAAGAGCTGAAACCGAGAACGACATTCTAATAACAATGTGTCGAATTTTTTTTTATTATTGTGAAAGTTACTTCTCATTGTTTCAGCATGTTTCACGTGTCAAATAACTCTTTCGAAATACAGTTCGTCATAATGAATCATTTATGAGAAAATTTTGTGTTTTTTCCCTTTGAACTAAGTGGTGCCCTTAGAGAACGACGACCTATATTCGATATATGCAAGATCTATAAACGACCTATGTGTAACTTATGTAGATTACATATTATGTAGATTATATAGGTTATATATAAATGCAATATAGGCCAGATGAAGGTAAGATGTACGTGGCTTACTTGTAAAAAATTTAGGAGTAACATATATGGCATATATATGTTTTTTATAGGTCACAAATGCGTCATGAATATGCCAAATATACCTCAATTCTGTCGTTTATAGGTTTTATATGGGTGAAATATAGGTAGTCGTTCTCTAAGGGTGGAGTTTATGTTGGAAATAAAAGAAAAAAACAGTTGAGCGTAAATTATTCATAGAATTCGAAAAATATGAATATGTACTCCATTTGTTTTATTGCATTTCTTAAATTACATAGTATACGCTTCCTTAAAAAATATTCTTTAGTTCGAGTTCTTTTTGGATTCTGAAAGAATCGACTGGTTTTTTCAACCAAGACGTGAAAAAATACGGAGTTTTCAAGATGGCGACGGGTATCGTTGATAAGGCCAGCAGTAACGTGGCGCTGAAGGTGTCAATGGCGGTGGCGCTTGCGTGGGAATTTGTGACGAGGTCGGGGAGTACAAATTTTGGGGGTGACAGTTCGAGGTCGAGTCCAAGGTCACCCCTGCCTGGGCCTGGCAGGCTACCATCAGGCCATGGAAGTCAAATTTGTAGGCATACCTTTTCCCATGGACTTTGGTCATTATGTTTTTATCGTAATAATACCTGGAACAAATGAATTATTTTTTTGAGCTGGCATAAATTTCGAATGTTTAATTTAATATTTTTTCGGTCGTCTTATATGGAATGAACATTTTGTAAGAAAGGATTTTATAATTATTCATCGTAAGGACTAATTTCACAATGTTACAATTTAATCGCTACATCTCGTACATTATAAACGATGATATTTTTTTCGCTTTTTCGATTGGATCGAGGAGAATTCCAACGAAAATCAGTCATAATCGGCCACGCCGACGAATACACGGAAAGAGAACAATACACAAAAGGGTCACGTGATACACGAAGGGAGCAATCGAAAATCATAAAATCTAATCATTGTTTAGGCAAAACTCCCACACGAACGAATAAGGAATTCCGCTTATTCAGAGTTGGAAATTAAGGCCGGAATTCCTGGTTTAGCGGTTTATAATCGATTGGAACGGCCATATTTCAAACGCTCTGATGAGATGCGTTCCATTTTTAATCACAGTTCAGAATCATTTTATTTCCAAAGGAAGAAATGCGTTAGCATCGAAATCCTGGCTTTGGGTCCGGTTCAAGAGGAATGTATCGCTTTTATTCCTGCAATGTTATTCCTACGTTTTTTTACTTCATGTACTCGAATCGTTCATTTTTCCATCATTTTCCATGTAATACTTTTTAAATTAATTGAGTTGAGAAGTTTGCTTAGAATTTTTGAAATACCAATTTTTACGAGTTTTTGAACTTGAGAATGTATGCGGACATTGAAAATATTCAAAATGGTCCTCGATACACGAATCAAACATTTTGAATTCGAAACATATACATTCGTTTTGAGCAGCTCTTAATCAATAAATTGCATTAATCCAACTTGAAAATTTTGCCCATAAGATCGAGGAATATCGAAATCACCATACCATCACTATTTTTTCGGACGTATATATATAAACGAACAATGTATTTTTTTCACTTCCCATGCAAACTTGAATGAATCGTAGTGTCTTCTCAGAATATGACGGAAAAAATATTCTAATCGAGAGTTTCAGCGACAGGATTTGGCCTTGAAAACGAATGGCTACTTTGAATAATCTTCTAATGAATCAATCAAAAGAAAAAAAACACAGATTTAGTCCGTTTCTCACGGAACCTTAATACCCAGAATTTGTCAAAACATTTTTAAAGTTGAAATTTTGTGGAATATAATTTCAAAAAAATAACATTTCCCGATCCCCAGAACATAGAACCTGAGTTCGCGCTGCATTTCTTATAGGCAGAGAAAAGACTATTGATTGCAGTCACTTGGTCTATATTCTTCAAAGTTGTGAATACAAGTGTTCTTTATAGTATATCAATATCATGTACCAAAGGGCTAAAAGTTGTCTCCCTCGGCTTCGCCTACACTGAGAAAAATGTCTGTCAGTTTCGTTACGTCCAACTGAATTTTCAGTTGGATTGGTTATGACTGAAATTCTTAGTCCAGCTGACGGATATTTCAATTGCTCCTATAGGAGCAATTGAAATATCCGACAATAAAAAAACCCAACTTACTTCGGAATTGATACAACCAATGTCCAAAGCAACCAAAATATCCTCTACGTAGAACTGAGTAATGTGCCATAACTCAGTTTACACCTGCTCTCGACTTACAATCGATTAAACAATCAAAATTACCTGAGCGCCCGTGAGAGTTTGTCGTAATTCATAGACGGCTTGTTTTTGCGCTCCCCCCATCTCCGCGCCACCTCGTCGGGGTTAGTGAGTTTGAATTCCCCGTTGGCACCGTCCCACGCGATGCACGACGAATTAGACGAGTCCGAGAGCAATTCCAGAAGAAACTGCCATAACTGAACTTGGCCTCCGACCGCCCCCGAAGCACCGCTCCCTGCTGAACCAATCAATGAGCACGTGCGCTGTAAGAGGCCGAACCTTTCTAAATCCATAGAAAAAAAAAAGTTGAATCAGTTGAGAATTCTGGACCTTGCTTCTTCAGATAGCTGAAGATGTTTTGTCCAGGGTCCGAAAAGCGAGCTTCTAAGTATCCCTATTAATTTATGTGTTATACGTTGCAGAATTATACACTATGTACCATCCACGTACATGATCAGCCCAAACTAGAGTGTCAAATCTAGCTACTCTGTGCCTGGAAGCATAACAGAGTCTTTGCATGAAAAATGAACTTGCCTCTAAAGTAGTTTAAATTGATCTAGATGTTGGAAAAACACTCAAAACAATATTTTAAGCGACTAAAAATTAATTTTGCCTCTGAAAACCGAAATTGAAGAAAGGTATTATTCAAAAAGCTCCGAGATGGTCGCCATCTTGCCGTGACGTCACTACCTTCCCCGATAGAACAGTTTGCACGAAATTTGTGCAAATTTCATGCAAACGCGCTTGAATGCAAACGTTTGCACGAAGTTTGCACAAATTTTGATATTGGATGCTTCCGCATATTTGCGCAAACGTTTGCGCAAACGCTTTACATAAGGATTTGTGCAAAGTTTGCACAAAAATCCGGTCGTATCTTTAATGCAATCGCGTTCTATCAGGGTTGGTTCAAACGTCGAAATGTCATCAAAAAATATATGAAAACAGTGCGGTAAATTGACGATACGATGGATAGCGCGACAAATGAGCATGCAAATTTAGTTATAAATTTTTTTTGGGGCCACAGTGGACAAATTCTATTTTGGTGTGACGTCACTAGCCTGCATTATGATTGTTATGTTGGTATTGAAGTCATACCAACACGCCGCGTTTCACGGTTGGGTTAAAAATTGCAATATTTAATCGATGATTATAAAAAATGTAGCGATAAAAAAACTAAACATCGATATTCTTTAATTTTATCACTAAATCCAACTTCTGAAAAAAAATCGATACATATATTTTTTTGCAAAGATTCTATTGGCCAAAAAATTGAATTTCGAAGAGATCATTGATTCATTTGCATCAGCCAAAGCAAGAAAGGCCTACTTCTAAATGATTCGTTTAATGCGCATTGTAAGAGTTTATAAAAAAAACTTTTCATGTGGGAACCCTGATACTACACGTTGGCATTGAAGATACGACCGGATTTTCGTACAAATTTTGTGCAAACTTCCATGTAAAGCGTTTGCGCAAATCTGCGGATGCATCCATGATCAAACTTTGTGCAGGGAAGTAAAATGAGAATTTATTAAACACCTAGTGAACCATACCCTGCAATGTTTTGGACGCAGCCACGACCCTAACATTAATGGGCATGGTCTAATATTTGTACTCGAAGTACAGAATAAATTTTGTGATCTGATCTGATATTTGTGATCGACTGAATTTTTCATGATTCCAATGCGATCCATCATAATCGACAATCAATCGTAAGTTTTCAGCATCGAATATGATTCAGTAATGCACCTATCGAATGTGATTGACACTGAATTTCCCATGATTACAATGTGATCCATTATAATGATCCATCATATATGATCGATGATCGATCAAGTTTGCATCATCGAATATGACTCGGTAATGCACCCGATCGAATGTGATCGACACTGAATTTTTCCTGATGCTAACGTGGAAATCAATTATGATTTAGGTAAATTAAGACCTAAACCTCATCACGTTTTCATTATCAAATACGATCCAGGTAAAAACCTGATCGACAATGATCGA
>JAPYZK010004038.1:0-11273 GCA_030522785.1 Platygaster equestris
GTCAGCAGATGTTACGAGAATGTTCTCGATTTTCCGTATATTCGGCCGAAAAGCATCGATACATTTTTAAATCTTCAACTTTTTTGAATGTCAAGGAAATGTTTTACGCTTGTCCTTGAGATACTTCAACTTTCGGTTTGGTCTTATGTAACCTTCACTTGGCTCCGAGCGGCGATGCATTATCGATAATTCGATTATTGTCTTCAACACACTTTTTTTCAGTTTTTGATTGTTTAGAAAAGTTTTTTATATTCTAGATCCCCCTCCCCACTTCCCCTTATTTTTTCTATAATTTTGTTCGGAATAAAATTATTTATTTCGCGAAGTAATATTTACGTTTTTCCTGATTATGCATGTTTATCCTTTTATTCTTGATTAAATGTAATATAAATTTTATAAATCGATGAATTTGATTTATACAATGATTTTATTTAATTATTCAATAGAGATCCTATAAGTAGAGTGTTTGGCCATCTGTAATGTGTTCCGTGTGTAAACGTCATCGGTGGATCCAAAATGGCGGCGGTACACACAGATACATTGGACACGTACATACGATCGCTTATTTCTATTAGAGCCACCATTTTGGATCTAGCTTTAGAGATAGCTAATCAAACATTGGTGCCCAAATGGCCAAACTCTCTACAGGAACTCCAGTGATAATTTTATTCATGTAATGAATTTATTGAATTAATAATTGTAAATAAACTGAGGTTATTTGAATTAAAAATTAAAATCTTTTTTACTTGATTTTCCAAATCATCCAATTTCCTCATTGTTGAGACTTAATTTTATGTACTTTCAAATCAGCAAATTGTTATATTTTTAAATGTTATATGTTTCGAAGCCTATGGAAAAAAGCGGGCTGACCCAACATCGGACGACGAGTGCATGAGTAATGACGAGAGCAGCGTCACTAGCGGTTTTTCCGACAACCGCAGCTTGCTGGAGGACGGCGGTAATGATGAGAGAAACGCCAACGAGCATGAGGAAATGTCGCAGCAGGAAAACTTCGAGGAACAGACGATGCTCATCATCGACGGACTGTCCCAGAAGAGCGCCAAGGCCAGAACATCATGCTTCAAGAAAATGGAGCGCGTGTTCGCCATCAAATACTCGCCCGATTTCTTCGAGGACCGGCAGATGACCATCATGCACTCGATAGAGCGCGCCCTGAAGAAAGGCGAGGGCGAGGAACAGTCCTCGGCCGCGAGGCTAAGCATCGCCCTGAGCGTCCAACTTGGGGACCTGGAGGATTATGCTGAAAACATCTGTAAAACTCTCAAACCCATTCTCACCGCCGTCGCTACTGATAACAGCGTGCATCCTGGTGTTAGATCTGAGGTGTTAATTCGAACTTTTTTTTAGTACCTCTTTACTATAGTTTTTAGAAATTTTTTGTATAATTGACAAATTTTGTAGATTTTGTGAGACTTTTGTGAAATATGCAGTTTTTGTCAAATGATTTGATGAAAAGTTTGTAATATTTTTCATTATAAGAATCTAAGATTTATGATGAGAATTGTTCAGTTCTTTATAAGATTGCACATTTTACGAAAGTTTTTTCGATTTTTTGCACAATTTTTTCTTTTTTCAAGTCAATTTTATAAAACTTGTATACGATTTGCAATTTTTATACAAATATTTGATGAAAATCGTAGAAAAAATTTTTTACAATATAAATCTGTAATTTAAGGTCGTATCTTTGGTACAATCGATTCCAAAAGGTTTTTCCAGATTCTACTCGTACCATATATCCATATATATCCCCTGTTTATGCGTATCACAATCTACCTCACAATACAATTCCCCATATGAGAGCCAATGGGAGCGCGAGGTTGTATCTGCTTATATGACATATCTACTCATTTTAGCTGTCATTTTGCTCAAAAACGGCGATTTTTGACATTCAGGCGTGATTTTTGAAAAAACTAATTAATGAAAGATGAAATTTTTGACACTCACTTGAAGCTAACGTGCGGCGCTTATTTTCGCATATTTTTTTATTAGAAAATCCGGACTCGTTTTTTCAATATAATGAATATAGTGTCTTGAGCCCTATACCCCCCCGTGTATTGGGAGTCGATCAATCAGTCAATCGACTCAAAATTTTGCAAACATATCACAAATACGTTCAATTACAGTCATACAAATTTTCAGGGAAAAATTCTTAAACTCGAGAATCAAAGATACAACCTTAATAACAACATTTTTTAGACAAGTTTTTATAAAACAACTTAATGAAAATCACACATTTCATACAATCTTTGTGAATACGACCTTTCAACATTTCTATCATTTTATAAATTCTATAAAGTTAATAAACTTATAAAATTGTTTTTTCAGTATTGCTGGGCATTAGGCATGAACCAATTCTTCGCTGGCGATGATGTTGGTGGCCTATACGAACTCGCTCAGCTGCTGTCGACAATATTTGCTGGTTCGTTTTTGAAAGGCAATGGAACACTCGCTAACATCTCGAATGACATCGCAGCTCTTCACGTTACTGCCGTCAGTTCTTGGACGATACTTCTTTCTATTATGGCTCCTTCCGAAATTTTCAATCTTCTGAGCAGCGAGTGCACCAACAATTATATGCCGTAATACATTTTTTTCATTTTTTATCTGACTTATATAGTTGTACATTTTATACTCTTGAATTTATTTAACATTTGAAAATAACAGTTTCAAGTGTTACATAAAATGTTGTAACTAAAATTAAAAGTACTCAATATTTTGCATTTCTAAATCTTATTACATTCTGTTTCCAAAAATGCAGCTTTTTCAAATGTGCACTTGGATACAATTTTTAATTTATAGATTTTTGGATTCGAATTTGTTAGATTTGAAGATGTAAACATTACTATACATAAAATACTTCATTTTTTCTAGTTTATTATTTTCGAAAATTGTACAGAATTTTCACTTTTTTCATGTTCCAATGTTTCAAATGCAAAAAAATGCGTCAATTTAATAATTCAAAAATTTTTTAATTCGGCTTCTCACATCCAAAATTTCATGATGTTCAACTGCAAAATTTTCAACCGTACACAAACCTCGTATAAAAAATTTTTTTGTAGGTCTTTGAACCAGCTGAAAGAACTTCTGCAATCGCCACATCTGGACATTCGTCTCGCGGCTGGCGAAGCCCTTGGGGTCATTTTCGAGCTCGGCCGTGAATATTCGGAAGACTACGAGCAAGATTGGGCCTACGAATTGATTGACATCTTGAAAGATTTGGCCAACGATTCCAACAAATTCAGGGCAAAAAAAGACCGGAAACTTCAACGAGCCAGTTTCAGAGACATACTCAAATACATCGAGGCATGAAATCTGAAATTACGTTATTTTCTATATAATTCTCGAAAAAAAAAAATTTGATGTTGAATAATTTATCGTTATTTAAGGAATAATACGTTTTTATTATGTTTCCCCTTTTGTAATTTTATTGTAAAGTTGAGAATTTTCAATCACAGGAGAACATTGAACCAGAAGCAGATGTGCGATTTGGAAGCGAAACCCTTCATTTAGTGGGCTGGTGCGCTCGGATACAATACAATGCTTGCTGCAAAATTCTTGGTCCTGGCATCAATACACATTTGATGGACAATCAACTTCTACGAGACATTTTCCGTCTTCCACCGAGAACTCAACTAGTGTCTATCCCGAAATCCCAAAAAACCAGCAAATTAGAAAGAGTAAATCAAATTAGTTTTTATAAATCATCTGGAAAAAAAATTTTCCACTACTGTTAAGAACATCAAAACTGAAGTCGTGTGATCATATTTGCTTCAAGCATTTGCAAAAATGCAATCCTCAAAATAGAAATTCTTGAGAATTTAACTTCTATCATGGAAATTTCAGTTGGAAATGTTTTTTGAAAAAATTTGAATGTTTGAAATTTAAAAAATGCAAATTATTTTTTAAATTTCAAAACTTTCAAGTTCCTAAAAATGAAGAAGAAAGTTGCCATTTTTAAATCTGAATTTTATGATACTAGAATTCGAATATTTTTATTCAACGTTATAATATAAAACAGTCAAAATTTGTTGTGCTGACTCGATAAATGTTGAGCAACAATTATGAACGAAACGAATTTATTTACAGACTCTGAACAATGCTGCAGCTTTTAAAGCCCGTACGATACAACGCAGTAAACATCGCGACAAGCGCTTTGCAGTCATAGGAAATTGAACGTCTACAATTTTAGCTTAATTGTGTCCCACTTTTTAGTCATTGAAAATTGTACGAAATTTACCGTTTGTTTTATTTTTGCAACCAAATTTAATGATTTGTTTGGAAATTTTGTCACACGCGGGGTGTGAAAAATCGGGTTTTATATGCAATTTATTGCAATTTTGCGTAAGGTATGAATTAATAAATCGCAGGAAATGGCTCGGAGACCTTGGACGTAGAATAAATTGTTTCAAGCCAGCTTTTAATTGTATTGTAGTGAAAGCTATGCATACGTTTTTTGTAATTATTATTGACGTTTTGTAAATATTAACTTTGGACAATTTGTTTCCAACTAGGTTGACATACTGTTTGATTGCTTTAGGAATGTTGGATTTTTAGACCAGTTCTTGATTACATTCTGTAATATAATAATTAATAAATGTGCTTTGTTATGACGCAAAATTGTTATTTTTTTGTTTATTTAGTTTCATAGAAAAAAAGCGGTTTAATCAACTTGGAAAGAGCTCTGAAAAATAGTGTTAGTTACTGGAAAAAATGAGTATTGACAAAACAGCAGCAGTTTTGATGAGTTTTGAAATATTGGTATTTAAAAATTTGATTGCAGTTTTTAAAAAATTTTGAAATTTTAATTTTGCCACCAAAAATTTCGACGTTGAAGAGGAATTTCAAAACTTGAAAATTTTCTTTTCCAAATAGAGCTGTTTTCGGAAAACCTCCAGGTTCACAAATCAAATTTCTATATTTCCGTCACATACAATTTCCAGAAAAATTACAAAAATACAAAAGTCCAATTAATTTCCTCATGGTTATATTTTCCGAAAAATTGTATGTACGCAAATGAATGCTACAATTTTCCGAGGGTCAATTGAAGCAGCCATCGCCTGGAATTACCTAAAAAGGAGAAGAAAAAATTATTTTGGTCTTACAAAATATTGTGACTTCGCAGTATGAAAAACTTTTGAAAATTTCCTAAAACTACTTATTTTGAGTTATTTCGATTTCAATAAATTTCAAAAGTTGAAATATTTCGAAAATGTTTCAAATTTGAAGTATTACGAAAAACTCAGAAATTTGAAATAATATTCCGAATAACTCCGGCATTTGAAATATTTCGCAACCAGCGTTTTTTGGCCTATCAATTTCTTCAGGAATATTTCGGAAAAAATATTTTACCGGTGGAGGTGAATTGTTTGTTTCTGAAATTGTTTCTCTGTCAGCATGTGCCAGCGATATCCCAAGATGCAAGAAACTTGGCGTTCTGTGTTTTCGTAGCTGCAGCTGTTGGCTTTCAGCCACTCGAAATGTTCGGGCGACGATTTTGCCATTTCTTGCCAGTGTTGGTCGCATCTTTTCAGGACCACATTTTGCCGCACGTACAGACAGCGCAAATTTTTCGCTGTGGAGACGATTTCCAAAAGAGTCGCCGTTGATATTTTGTCGCGAATCATCTGCAAAAAAAAGTTAAATGTTGTACAATTTGAGAACAAGAAACAAAAATAATTCGGAAATTTGAAAAGTGTAACATGTTTTGGTAACAAGGTTGTGCAATGATATAACATTGCATATCATCGAATTGCCATTACAGCGATCAGAATCTTTCAGATATCGTAAATTAGAAATTACAATTTAGAAAACGTTGAAAAAATTTAGGAATTTTAGAGAAACTTCAACAATTTTCAACAATCATGTACGAAAATTCCAAAAAATTTCGAATATTTCGAAGAATTGTAAAAACTTCCACAAAATACGTATATTTTCAGTAATGTCAGAAGTTTTTGAGAATAACATGATTTCTAAATATTCCCGAAAACTTGAACATAAATTTTGGAAATTTTGAACAATTCCGAAAATTTTCAAAAATTCCGTAAAATTGAAAAAATTACATGATTTACAAAAATTTTCAAGAACTTCAACAACTTTCAACAATTTTAGAAATTTTGAATATTGTCAAAAATTTGGGAAATTTGAAAAAATTTTAACTTTTTTCAAGACAGGAAACTTTTATGAAATTGGAAAAAATTCCAACGATTTCTAAAAATTAAATTAATTTCCAAAAACTTGAACTTGAACAATTTCCAACAATTTTGGAAATTTTGGAGAATTTCGAAAATTCCAAAAAATTCCCAACATTTTCAAAAATTTCGAAGATTTCGAAGAATTTAAAAAATTTTCACGAAATACGCAAATTTTCGGTAATGTCAGAAGTTTTTGAGAATAACATGATTTCTGAATATTCCCGAAAACTTAAACATAAATTTTGGAAACTTTGAATAATTCCGAAAATTGTCAAAAATTCCATAAAATTGGAAAAATTCCAATACTTTCCAAAAATTACATAATTTACAAAAATTTTCGAGAAATTCAACAATTTTCAACAATTCAAGAAATTTTGAACATTTTCAAAAATTTGGGAAATTTGAAAAAATTTTAACTGTTTTCAAGACTTTGGAACATTTTTTTAAATTGTATAAAGTTAAAAAAAATTCAAAAAATTGCCAAAAATTAAATAATTTCCAAAAACTTCAACAATTTCCAACAATTTTGTAAATGTTGGAGAATTACGAAAATTCCGAAAAATTTCCAACATTTTCGAAAATATAACAAAATTGGAAAAAATACAACAATTTACAAAAACTACAGAATTTCTAGAAATTTTCAAAAACTTTAACAATTATCCACAATATTAGAAATTTTGAAAAGTAAAAATTCTCAAAAATTCCGAAAATTTGCGAAAACTTTCAGAACTTCCGAAATTTCAATCTTAAGCAATAATATGCAATCTTATATCATTGCTCGTAACCCAGCAGGAGGAGAATTCACGATTTTTGCAAAATCGTGGAATTTTCAAAATCTTCGAAAAAATGCGAGCATTTTTTTCATGCCCAAAATTACAGTTAAGAATCACAAAAACGCCGAATTTCGCAAACTTTGGTGTCTGCAAATTTGAAACCCTTACAATTAAGTTAAAAAACTCCCAAATACATACATACATTTCCTTAAAAAAAAAAAAAAACAATTATATGATGTTAAAACAATTTATTTATCGACATATTTGAATTTTCCGGGATAATCGTATCTATCGATTATTAATAAATACCGATATATTTCTAGCTAAAAATATAGATAGTTTGGCCATCTGTAATGTGTTAGTGAGTACGTGTCATCGCTGGATCCAAAATGGCGGCGGTACACACACGTACATTCTACACGTACAGTATGTTCCATTAATGCCTTCACCCATCGATATATCGATCGCCCATAGGCGACAATGTAAAATCTGATATGTATATAGATATACCCAAGATACAATATCGATATATCGATAGGTGAAGACATTAATGGAACATACTGTACATACAATCGCTTCTTCCTATTGGAGCCGCCATTTTGGATCCAGCTTTGGAGAGAGCCAATCAAACATTTGCGCCAAAATGGCCAAACTCTCTATAGGAACTCTAGCTTTCGAAATTCGAAAAATTTCCATCTTACCAATGTGTGCAAATTCGGACACAACTGGCAAAGTTTCACAAGTGCTTCGTCCAGTCGCTTTGAAAATTCTCTGTTCAAGTAATGCCTAGTTAAACCTTTGAAGGCGTAAACTCTGAGTGTATTTTCGAACGTTCTCGCATGCGATATAATAGCCGATGCAGGAACCTGTTGAACATACGATATTATTTCAAAAAGTATTCCCGAATGTTGAAAAATCATTAAATGACTCGGAAAATATTCGGACACCTGAGTTCTTGGGTTGTCGAGAACAATACTGTGACACGGTATAGCTTGGTGATCCACTAAACAAGTTGGCAACAAAACGTCCGAAGGTTTTTGACTTTCGATCTCGAAATGGACTTTCAATTTTGGGTTGTTCAATCTCATTTTTCTCCAGGTCGAATTTTTCGGCTGGAAATAAAGATCCAAAATGTCGCATGAATTTTGAAAACACGCATCTCCGTTTATTTCGTACCAAACGTATCGTTGAATCTTTGGAGCTGTAGCGATTTTGCACGATGTGCAAGTGTTGTAATTTCGTGTACCCGAGCAATTCGATGACTTCCTCGTGCAAATTTTGGGGACCGATCACTAAAATCTGGAACAGGGTTTTTCATCAGTGGAATTCTCTCTGAAATTCGATATTTTGACTTCGGGAATCTTAAGATTCTTATACAGTTATCAGTACATTATATCAAGCAGTATATCAAACACATTGCAAACAAGTATATTTTGAAAAAAAATGAAAATAAAAACAAAACATTACTGATTTTCACAAGTGTCAGTTTTCAAGGAAACTGATGATTTTTAACATTTTCAACGTTTCGAGATGTTCAACAATTTTGGGAATTTTCAGAGGTTGGAGGATTTAAAGAATTTTACAAGTTTTTTAGAAGTTTTAAAATTTGCAAAATTTCTAGAATTGTGAAAATTTCGAAGTTGTAGAAAAGTTTTTAAAATTCTGAAAATTCACAATATTTTTAAAATTCTTGGAACTACGAAAATTTTACGAATTACTAATATTTCGAGAAACTTAATGATTTGGAATATTTTGACCATTTTAATATTTTTAACTATGCTGAAAATGTTCAAAGTTTGAAGTATTTTGAGGATTTTGGAAGTTACTGGATTTTGAACATTTCAAGAATTTCGAAATTTCCGTAAATTTCAGAGATTCATGAACGTTTCAAAAGTTCTGGAAATTAACAATATTTTCCTAATTCTTGAAATTATAATCTATAAATTTTACGAATTCTTTACATTTTGAGAAACTTGATAATTTGGAACATTTCAAGATTCTCAATAATTTAGAGAATTTCGAAAGTTTCCAGTATATCGACAATTTTCAGAATCCCAAAAATTTTAGAAATTTCAGTGATTCCAAAAAGTTTCGAAAATCTTGAGAATGAAAGCAGTTTTCATAATTCTCGAAATTTCGTAAAATTTTACGAATTTCACAAAATTTTGAGAAATTTTTGTGTAGTCGGAATATTTTAAACATATTTCAAGATTCCGACTATTTAGATGAATTTTAAATGTAAGAGGATTTTGAACATTTTTTAACTTCTTGGACTTTTCAAAATTTTCAGAATTTCGAAAATTGCATCAATTTCAGAGATAGAAGTTTCAACATTCTGAAATTTTACAATACTTCTATAATTATCGAAATTCCGAAAGTTGTACGAATTTCTGAAACTCTGAAAAACTTGATCATTTTGATCATTTCGAACACTTCGAGATTTTCAACAATTTCGCGAATTTTCAAAGTTTGGAGCATTTTTCGAGAATTTCAAAAGCCTAGAAAATTTTGACAATTTTAATAATTGCAAACATTTCAGGCATTCCTGAGATTTCAAAAAGTTCTAAAAATTCTGAAAATTTAGTATAATAATAATTATACAATAAAACTCTTCTTTTCGAACTTGTTAAATCAATTTCGATCAAAAATCTTCTTAGCCCCTCCCGAGCAAAATTTTAGGCTACATGTCCTTGACTTCGAAGGTAAAATTTTCAAGATTTCGGAGACAATTCTTAATCATTTTCCAATCATTTTTACATTGCTCGGTAACCCTTCAAATTCCGAAAAAAATCTCAAACTCCATCATGCCAAAGAAGTATCATAAGAAATCAGAAACCAATCCCTCCAGTACGGTTTCAACTTCCACCCCAACTAGAAATCCCAAACTACGCAACTGTCCTTTTCTCTCTCACAAGAGCCCTCGTTCAGTGAGAGAGAGAGAGCAACAGTATCACCCATCCCTGACCCCAACCGACCTTCAAATTCAAAAACACCCCAACATGCAGCAAAGGGCAATACGTCTTCGTCGCGTTGATGAGCACCAACTTATGCAAGGTCTGCGTGCACTGGGTGCAAATGTCGTCCATCAGATGAAGAGCCTCCTTGCTGTCCAGCATCAAATCGATGAGCTCCAAACACCGGAGGTTCTCCAAGTTCCTCATGAGCCTCTTCAGGGCGTCCAGAAGCTTTCCGCCGGTTCCGAAGAGCCTGATCCTTTCAGGGTCTTCCCTGCTGGCCATGTTGCAAGGGAAGGTGAATTTGAGCCTACGAATGTGGGTTCCGACGACGGGAACGTCGCGATTGTTGGTCCCTTGCCTCTCGGTGTACCAGGAGATCATGTTCATGAACTCGTAGAGGTTGTAGAAGTTGAGCATGGGCTCGAAAATGAGGGAACGGATGTTCCTGCCGATCCTGTTAATGCAGGCCGAGGTCCTCATGTGGTCCAGGACGTACTGCCAGCCGCTGTAGTAGTTGAACTTGCCCCTGGTGAGGGTGGTGTCCTCCAGGGTGAAGCTCGACCAGACGCTCTGCCGGTTGAAGGCATCGTGCCAGGAGTGGCAGACCAAGGACGCGTAGTAACGCTCCCGGATGGTCAGGTAGGAGAACACCTGCTCCAGGATGATGTCGGGGAGCTGGTCCCAGGAGCTGTAGGTTTTGTCTGGGTTCTCGGAGTTTGCATCTTCTTCGAGGTCGATGTACAAGGCTGGGGGAAAGGGAGAGGTCGTGTAGTAGTGGGTCTACACCTTGGGGGACTGGACCTTATGAGATTTTTGGAACTGAAGAACCTTGGAAGTTTCTTCGGTTCTTACAGGGCGCTTTGTACGATCTTGTAGGTTTCTTGAAAGGTTGGGAGACGATCTTATGAGTTGTTAAAGATTTTTGAGCTTTTATGAGATTTGAGGGAATTCGTGAGGTTTTTAGGACGTCTGAAAAACCTCATGAATTCCCTCAAATACAAAAAAAAACCTCAACAGTTTTAATAACGACATGTTTGATAATATTAAAATTCTCGAAATTCTGAATATTGATAATATTAAAATTCTCGAAATTCTGAATAAATTTGAAAATTCTAAAAATTGTCAAAATTTTTGTTTCATTTCAACGATCCCGAATTTTATAGAATTTTTTAAGCTGTTGGATTTTCGAAAATTTTAGAAATTCAAAAACTCAAAATTTTCGAAAATTTCATCTAGAATTTTCTAAAATTCTCGATAATTTCATAATTCTTAATATCACAATCATTTTGGAATGTTTGAAATTGTCGAAAATTCTCGACATTTTTAATGCT
>JAPYZK010004039.1:0-12146 GCA_030522785.1 Platygaster equestris
TCATTCTTATTTATTGGGAATTTTGAATGTTTTGGGGAATGTTGGAGTTTTTGGAGAATATTTAAGTTCTGAAGTTCGAGAGTTTTGGAATTTGGGGATGCGGAGGAGTGTTGGAGTTTTGCAGAATCATGAAATTCTGAAGATTTGCAATTCACAGGAATATTGAAGATATAGATTTTTAGAATTTGGATGTTTTAGAAAATTTTGAAAAGTTTTGAGATCGGAAAGTTATGTTATTTCTCAAGTTACAGATTTTTCGCGAATTTTGAAGAGTTTTTAAGTTTTATGGCTTCGAAGATTCGGAATTCTAGCAATTATAGGATGTTTCGAAGTTTCCAGAATTTCAAACATTCTGAAGTATTGGGAGTTCCAAGCTTCAAAAAAATGAAAAAATTTGAGAGTCTTAAAGAATTTTGTAAAGAATTTTGAAGTTGGTGAAGAATTCTAACAAATTGTGATAAATGGGAATTTTCGCAGAATTTTGTGATTTTCGAGTTCTGGAATTGAGAAGTTTTGGAGAATTCGAAAATTTTGTAGCTTTGCCATTTCGATCTTGTGACAAGTTTTGAAGAATTCGGGAGTTTTGACAAATTTTGAAGTTGTTAACTTGATGATTTTTATGATCAAATTTATTCTTTTCTATTTTATTGTACCACTTTATTTTTGGCGATTAAATCTTTTTTGCGAGAAAAAAATCCACCGAGCCGAGAATTGAACCCAGGACCTTCTAATTTCATCTCGGGTGCTCTGAATAACTACCGGACTTTGGAATTGGAAGGTCCGGAGCTTGATTCCCGACTCAGTGGATTTTTTTTCGCAAAAAACATTTTATTGCCGAAAATTGAGTAGGGAAATAGAAAAATTAATCAAACAATGAAATTGATCATTAACACACTGACAATCAATTCCGTCGATTGATGATTTTTATGTACTTTAAACATTTTGAAAGTTTTGCAGAATTTCGAAGAACTTTAAACCAAAAGTTTTAGAGTCGCGAATTCTTTAAATTTTGGCGAATTTCGGAGTTTTGGATTTCCAAGATTTCTATGTGTCAACGAATTTGAAAAAGATTAGAAGTTTCAAAAGTCTCATTAATTTCAATTTTTTGGCCTTTTTTGAAGTTTTCAAGAATTTCGAAGAATTCTGAAGAATTTTAAAGTTCTGGAGTTTGAAGTTGTGAAGACTCCGATAGTTGTACAGTTGTCGAACTCAAAGAAGTTTCAGAAATACTGGAGAATTTTAAAAAAGAGTTCCAAATTTCTTGAATTTTGAAATTTAAGATTTTTTACCATTCCCAAATTTTGTATAATTCCGGAGTTTTTCAATTTGTTGAGATAGGGAGTTGTTGAGTTCTCTAAGTTTTGGGAATCCAAATCCACTTGAATCCGAAATAAATAGTTTGAGAAACAAAATCTATCAAAATCGTTTTTCATCCACTGTTTTTCGATGTCTCAATGTTGATAAAAAGATAATATTCTAATGAGAAAAGTAACGGTACGTCACTCCCTACAAAAAATAACGGTAACGAGTCATTTTCTTTTTCGGAATAGCCGTAACATAACAAGTTACATATTTTACCTAAGTAACAGTATCGCAACGCGTCACAATTTTTTAAGTAACGTCCCAAACTCTGAGTGCAGAGTTAAACCTCAAGTTGAGAGAAATCTCTAAGGTTTTCATCATGTTAGAATCAATATCTGATAATTTCGTAAAAGGTATAATATATAGTGAAGTCATTCAGTTACCCTCCCTGTCGGTTACAACAACCTCGTTTATCAAACGTGTTCTAGCAACCATGTGAGTCCATCATTGCAATTCTCAATCCGTTATTAAACTCGTGAGTAAAAGGCAACAATTGAATTCGTAGGAAAAACTATCATTTTTACATCCAAATGCATGGACCGGAAGCAAAATTCGTTACTTTCCGTCATTTCGAACAACGGAGTTTCCATTATCTCTCAAAAAAAAAAAATTACTACATCCACAGGCACGATGACATGTAACGTCGTGTCTTTTTTATTCTCGGGGAAATGAAAATGTCGACAGCAAATATTCGTTATCGTGTCGAACACATGATAACGAACTTGTGTTTTCAGAAAAAAAAAAATTTTCACTATTGACTCAGGCGAATATTCATTGGCATTCTCGTTCCGCGAATTTCGTTAGTGCTGGGCTCGCATAAAAATCGAAGCCTCAATAATCCAAATCGTGAAAATACGCGACTTCGACAAACGTGGATTTTTATGTACATTTTCTGTACAAAATCATAAATTCTGTACTCACGTGTTGAATTCATTCATTTTTAATCTAGATTTACATCAAAAACTGATACGGAGATTTTTTTCCAAATTTTTCCATATTTCTGAAAATTTTCCAGACTCCTGGCATGTTGAAGGATTTTTGGAGAAGTTGTTTCTACAATATAATTATTTTTTATTTCTGTATTTACGTTTTTTCTTTTTTCAAACTTGTCAACTAGATGAAAACTCCGAGTTCCTGTCGAAAAACGAGGCATAAAAAAAGCGCCGAACAGGCAGAACCATGGAACGAACTATCGAGCGTGACTGAGAGCACTTTTTTTCATGGGAAATAAGTTTTCGGGACATTTCGGGACGACCGTGACGCGCGGCCCCCTCGTTTTCCCACATCCTCGGTTTTTGAACATCCGGCTAATGTCCATTGGCGTGCAAACTGCTCGCCACAATGGCTCACATTCTGGCTCTTTTTCCCTTTTTTTAATCCTCGATCGCGGCTCGTATCGCGCCCTATAAAAACGGCCTTGATTGCCGTCGAAAATGTGAGTTACGTGTTAAGTTATGTAAGTCGGGGGGTCAATTTTGTCGGCGTTTTTCGCGTGTCAGGTTTTTTATGATTGCGTTTGTGCTTTTTTGAGGATTTTGCCTTGGATGTTAGCTTGGCTGAAGTGACGTTACATTTTTGAGGAAGTTCAAAAGCTCTCGAAGATGAGATTTTCGGGAATCAATCTTTTTCGGAAAATAACTAGTTTGTGATTATTCATAATTTATGTGTCAATTTTTAAAAGTTCAGAACCATTGTCAATCAGTTATTCGTGATGTTCCAGGATTTTTCTGAAGCTAGAAAAACTTCGAGGTAATGAAGTCAGTATTTAACTCCTCAGAAAAATTGTGTAAAATCATCATAAACATTCAGAATCATCAAGTTTTGGTTATATTTTCAGTAAAAAATCGAGTTGGATCCAGAGGATTGCCCGTGAACTAAATTCCAGTCCTAAAAAGAGGGAATTGTTTATCATCAGTGTGGACACAAAACTACCCATTCACCAACCAATTGTACCCAATCAGATTGATCAATAATTGCCAGACTGTTAATCAGTCATTTTCATGGAAAAGATCCCTTTCGAAAATTGATGTAAATTTTCCAAACCAGCCAAGAATTCTAGGTGCTTCTTATGATTACCTTTGAGTTCATTCAAAAAACATTGCAAAGTCCAAAAACAGATATGCACTATCCATCAAGCGTGAATTACACAGGCGTGCGAGATAATTCAGTCCTGTACATTGACCCGATGTCTACTTTGACCCAGTTCAAGATTTTCCAATATTCATGATAAATGAGTGGAGACATGGCGTGGAAGTAACAACATCAAATGCGATTTTAACTAGTACCCCGGAGAGAACACGTAAACTGCTTTGGAACTTGAATATTTACGACGCAACATGAAACGTTGCGAGAACGTCAATAGTTCGGGAAGTCGTGAATTCCGTTTATGATCTAAATATTGAAAATTACCATTTCGGGAGTCAGAATTCAAGTAGGTGCTCAGAAAACTGCGAGTTGGAAATTCCGAAACAGGAAAATGAACTCTGTGAAGCCATAAAGCCAAACCTCGACAATAATTGACAAGTCTTTATTGCTATATAGTGATATTCATTTCGATATATCGTGAATTATATCGATGTATCGTGACTGTGACTGACAACAGTATATCGTCATTTTTATCGATACATTGTGAATTATATTGATATATAGTAATTTATAATAGTATATTCTAATTCATGTCGGTGCATCGTAATTTATATCAATATGTCGATATATTTCAAATTATACCAATTTATGAATAACTGCCCGCCATTGAAGTGTTGAATTATAATTTAAAAACTTGAAAACCCCAAAAAAATACGAAATTAAAACTGTAATTTTTCACTTCAAACCCAACTTTGAAATATTACCTGATAAATTTCAAAATCTAACTCCAAACGTAAATTTGTAAGAAACTTCAACTTTGAACTAACGAAAATTTCAAACTCATAAATGTTCCGTATGAACTGACAAAAAACCTGAACTTGGAACTCTAGACTTCGAACTTTCAACTTTGGAATGTAAAGTTGAAAGAACCTCTAAATATTTTATCTGTGACTCGAAAATCAAGTACGTCCGACTAAACGCGCCTTCTACTACTGTAAAAATATACACGCGCAGTACGTCTGACCGAAGTATATCGAACTCCTAGCAGTTATTGAATTTCTGACGATTCTTTCGGTTCTTCGAAATCTCATTTTCAAAAAAAAGAACGAACGAAAATTTTTTTCAATCATTTTAAAAATTTCCAGGAATTGAAAAAAATTGTCTAGCTGAACTTCCCTTTAGAACTAACGAAAGTAAATTAATTATTTACGTCAAGTTCAAAATACAATAAAAGCTCGTGAAATGGTTCTGCTTATCATTATTAAACAAGGTCAGATACCTTCGTTCCTCGAACGAACAGAAATAAGTGAATTTTACCTGAAAAATTAACTTTGTTAGCTTTTGACTCAGCAAACCAAGTTAGCTGCAATTTGAAATCTCGTCCTCGACTCTGCGTCGTTACAAATTCCGAACTTTTAATTGAATAAATTGCTAATGATGATTAACTTCCGAGGAGTGGCTTTTGAAAACTTTATGCAGTCGTTATCTATTTTTGTGGATGTTCGAAAAGTATGAGGAAGATAAGGGTGGATGAGAAGTATGAAAATATTGTAACCCATCACTTTCTTTTTCTCGGAATTTACTGTTAAATTAACGAATTTGACTGAGACTGAATATTTTCTTGTCAAAGAATTTCGTATTTTCATATTATTAATCACTTTTTGATTTCATTATATTATATATTTTATACATCATATTATATATTTTCACTTCATATTTTTACGAGTGATAAGTGCAAGGTTAGTGAATTTTTAGTTGAAATCTAGAATTTGATGATTTTTCTTTCATACCCAGATAATTATGAGTAATAATATTAAGAATTGTATGCAATACAAATTTTAAAGGAGTTGAAAGTTGCATAAAATTGGGAAGTTCAAATTGGAATTGTTTTACTTTTTATTATTATTATTATAATTTTTTTTTTGATAATCGAAAGGTCAAAAATTTCTGAATTCCGGAATCGAGATCGAAAGTGAATGTAAATAAAGGTTCAATGGAGTTTACATGGCGAAATTTGTTCTGAAATGAAAAATATTCGATAAAAAATGACGAAAGTTCAGAGGAATCATGAAAATTGACAATTATAATTCACAACGCGCTCGAGACATTCACGATAGTTCCGGCCGAATTCGGTAAATTCTCCAAGTATAATTTTTCGTGTAGTAAAGGTGAATTTTTTATTAATCCTGAAAATTGATGCAAATTTCAGAAATACTTTTACAAGAATAGAAACTTATCCGGATTTTTCAAATACTTTTTAAAATATTCTCGATAAAATTTATCGAACTTTTCGAAAACGTTCAAGAGTGGCAAAGATTCATTGTTCAACAATTAAGAAGATGAAAATCTCTAGAAATTGTTGAACGTTTCCGGAAATTTGAGCAAATTTGACGTTTTCCGAGTATTGAAAAATCATTCTGCAAAATCTGAAGTGTGCAAAAAATTCTCGAAAACTGCAAAAAAATGTATTGTAAATTTATATAAATGTCTGAAAATGCCCAGTAATGTACAGAAAAAACAGTCAAGTTATTCAAAATATTACAAAACTCGAACAAATTTAAAAGATATTCCAAAATTGAATGGCTCCATGCAATAACCGGTTGCACGCTTGTAGATCCTTCAAGATTTTCCGAGCGCGGAACCTGTTATTGCATTGAGCCGTTGAATTATAGAACTAAATCGTGATTTTTGTTGGAAGAAAAAACCGTCAAAAAAGGGATAATAATGTAAATAGATGAGTAAAAACCTCTTTTTTTAAAAGAAGTTAAATCTCCCCTCCCCCCCCAAACTCATAAATTGGAAAAAAAGTTTGAAAATCTCAGTAATCGTCCTTTAAAAGAATTTACGAAATTTCTGATATAACTCAAAATCCCTCGAAATGAATAGAACGTTTCTAAAAGTCATAAGAATTTTCCAAAATTCACATAAATGCCAGGAATCAGACGTTCTTCACGCGAATTCCTCGAATGTTCGAAATTTTTCCATAAAGCTCAAAATCGTGAGAAAAAAGCTCGGAATTATAAAAAATCGAATTAAACGATTTTGTCCCATTTATTGCAAAACTTTCCAAAAAAATTCAATCCAAATTCCAACATCGAAAATCGAAAAAACATCAGACATTTCCCTCCCGTATCGTTCGCCGTTTCGTCATCATTCCAATTGAAAACACAGTCGCCCACGAACGAGCTCGTATGTAATAAAAACAAATGTTCGGTTTTGTTTCGAGTCACGCGCGAGGTCGAATCTTCCAGTCACTTCCGGTCATTGGTCATCGGTCGCGTACCTACTATACCTATATCACAAAGAGAGCGCGTAACTAGACGAGTCCTCCTCGAAATCTTCTCGTCAAACCCTCACGTCTCGCCGAGCAATTCGTGGCTGCTTTCTGTTCAATAATGGAACCTCGATCTCACGTGCTGTAAAGTCTGGCGTAACCTATCGTTCCGGCCTTACGAAAACGAAGAATCCTGTCGATGTATGAGCTCTGTAATTGCAGACTATTGTTCTCCAGAGACAGGGAGGGATGACCAAAAAAAATTCCTTTTTTTTTCAGATCGAGTTTATTGCCAACTGAGAGATGTTTGATAACTCGAAATTCCGTTTCATCGCTTATTTTTTCGTGGGATGATGTAAAAATCCATTTGGGCTGTTTAGTGTAGTTGTGTGTAGATGTATGTAGTGACGAAGGAAATTGACAAGTTTTTGGGTAGATTGAGTAGTTAACTTTTTGGGTAGCTGCAGTTATGTGTAGATTTATGTAGTTTAGAGTGACACTGATGTGTTTTGTGCAGGTGCGAGTAGTTGACTGAAATGTTGCGCAGTTTCGTGTAGTACTTAGTACTTCTGTGTAGTTTCATGTAGTATCATGTAGTTGAAAGCAAAATTGACAATTTTTCGGCATGTTTGAGTAGTTCCCCACAGTTTTTTGTAGTTCCGAGTTGTAATGGAATAATTTATTACGAATTGAAGTAGACAAGTGTAGTTTTCCGTAATTTCTTGCGATAGCAAGTAGCCTTTTACAGTCTACTACAGTATGGGACTATTCTAATAAACTGTAGAAAACGAAATTGAAGAAAAAAATACAAGTCAAATTGCAAGGTCCACACTCGAAACTCTCTTTCTTTACCTTCGCCACAATATCAACGATCCAATATTAGCGATGTTACCAACAATTTAACGGCGCAGAAACATCAAAGAAGATTCCACGTGAAAAAACCACTTGCGTTACAAAAGAAGAATCACAAAAACCTCTTACAGTCGAAACCCCCGCGTAATTATTTAACCTTTTTCTACCTCCGCGCGGATAAAGGTAAAAATTTTTCACCGTTGTACATTTCGCTCGCTTGAATTTCAGGAACAGGAGAAGTTTACTGTAAAATTGTCGTGCTCCCTAAGAGCTTGGTTAAGCCGGCTGCCGGGCGGAAAGCTCCGGCGAAATTTATTTCGGGGCTTTTCACCGTTTTCTTACCCGTAGGTATAACGAGACGCATTAGGCATAGGCGGGCGAACTCACCTGACGAAAATAGCCGGGAAATCCCTTTCCTTTGGTGCAACGAAACAATAAAAGACGGGAAAAAAGAACCTTTTCCTAAAGGGGATGGAAAAGTGGGGGAAAATAAGCGGCAAAATGGCGGTGAAATGCCGAAAGAAGCGTCGTTCACGGTCGACTAAGCGTGTCAGCAATAAATCTGTCAGCGTCGGTGAAATATGCATTTGCGAGGGGTCGTTATCGAAAAGTTGTTTTCCGCCGGCACCGGGAGGAAAACGCGAGCTTTTAGAATACACCTGAATCTCGTGAATTGTCCTGCCTCGACAGTCATGCGAAATTTTTGTCTGATGGTGTGAAAATGATGGAATTTTCGTGCATCTACGCACTTCCCTCTGTTATTTTGTGTCACTTAAACGGTTGCAAATTTTCCTACGTGCTGGAAAACTTACGATTTTTCCATGCAGCCTGGGAATATTTGTCCGGCAAGAAACATCCCTGTTTTTGTGGGGGATGTGACCTTTTTTACCTGCTCTGAAAAGTTAATTAAACATCTGCATATTTGCTCTCGACACAGAGTGGGTATAAGCATATGAGGCGAACTTGAATTAATATTCATACGGGAGTTCGTTGGCTACTCACCTTTGACAGACAGTTATATAGGAGATCAAAAGGAAAATTACTCGGGGGAAATTCCGATGTGAAATTCAAATAGTGTTGCCAGGAAGGAAGACAAAGTTCGTTGATAGTTGTTTTGGGCGTTTTCTGCGTTTCGTACGAAGGTTTTAAATGATTTGAGATTTTTTTATTTTTTTGAGGACTTTTGAGACTACTTAAAATTCTGAAATTCTCATGATTTTCGTCTTATGTCCGATTCAAACGATTTCGGTGATTGTTGACAAAGAAGAAGAATTTTATTCATTTTTTTAAATTTTTCCAGTATTTTGGCTCATTACCGAGAATTGAATCAACTTTCGAATATTCTTAGTCTTCCCCCCCCCCCCCAAAAAAAAGCGCATTATCTGCTTAAAAACTTATTACATTTTTCACCTTCCATTTTCCGAGGCAGCTTTTACTCCCGTCGCAACTGAACTCATCGAATTTTCCGTCGAGCGAATTCGCTTTTGCATGTTCAAGATATTACGTCTCCAGCGAAAATTGCATCATCGTGCAAGAACAGAGCAGATGTTTAATATCAAAAATAGGGTCGCTTTTCGGCGGGACACGGTCTTTTGTTTCGCAAAATGCATCGCAGTATGATTAAGTTCATCTCTTTGTTTCATTATCCTTGTTTGTTCCTCCATGTTCGCGATCTTGTTCGGCTGCAATTCTGGAATACGCTTGGAACACATCGTGTATTGACTTTTCTCAAGTATAATTATCATTAAGAGTTACATAGACAGCATCAATCTGGATGATATAATATATTTCTGACTAGATACAAGTACATAAATGATTCAGTTCGACCTTGAAGACTATTAATGTTCATAGTCTTACTGATTACACTTTTATATCGAATGTAGAGTCTAAACCAGTACAATTTGGACGTTAAAATTTGCAGAAAATCATCGAAATACCGAAACAGCCGATTATAGCATCATAAAGGCATCTTATTCTATTTATTTTTATCCACTGACCTGTGTAAGTGTAATTTGATGACATGACGTTGTGCCCTTCAGCAACGTATAAAAGATTCCAACAACTCAGAAAAATAATAGTTAGTTAGATGCGCACTTCAGCAACGCATACCAAACCATTTGTGGGTTGGGGAAGCACTTTAGTAACTCAGAAAGAAAACCAATCCTTGGTTAAGTACGCACTCAAGCAACTCATAGAAAATCACTTGAGGATTAGGAAAGCACTTTAGCAACGGATATATAATCAGTTGTGGGTTAGGTATGCACTCTATCAACTGAGAAAGAAAAACAGTATGTGACTAGATACGCATTTTAGCATCTTATATAAAATGACTCAAGGGTGAGGGGAGCACTTTAGCAACTCAGAAAGGAAACCAATCGTTGGTTAGATACGCACTTCAGCAACGAATATAAAACAAATTCCGGGTTAAGTACGCACCTTAGCAGCTTAGAAATGCAACCGATCGGTGGCTAGATACGAACTTTGGGAACTTATAGAAAATCACTTTTGTTAGGAAAGTACTTTAGAATCTCAGGAGTGTAACCGCTTCAGTGGTTACATTTCTGTTATATCGATGATGTCAACTCTATCGATACGGGTCTCATCGTGTACTGTCTTGATATAAGACACGTATCGTGACGTAGACACGATGTTTTCAATAAAGACACATGTCTCAATTTAAGACACATCTGAAATACATGTGTCGTAATATAAGACACTTGTCGTGATGTAAGACGCGTGTCTTAAATTGAGACACGTGTCCTGATGTAAGAGACATATGTCTTCAATAAAGACACGTGTCGTGATGAAAGACATGTGTCTTGAACCAAGACACGTGTCTGGATGTAAGGCATGTGTCTTAAATTAAGATATGTATCTCAATAAGTTCATTAAACCAATGGATGACAATGGAATGATCAAAGATGAAACGAATTGCTTATGTACCCTAGGAGGCTGTACCTGTCACTGTGTTTCAATTTGATCGACACTAAAAGAATTTATGATATTACCTAACTGAACACTGAGCTAAGTCAGCGAAACATCACAACTACATATTCGCACTAGAAATCTAGCACTATAGCTGCTTTCGTCGTCCAGAACGGTTTTGGGACGCTGTGTAGCCGATTTTCGAAGGGGGGGGGGGGGGACAATAGTTTCTTAAAAGTTTGCATCAATTGCAAACACAAGTGCAGTAAGATTCTCGAAGTGGCTCTTTCGGCGACATCGCGAAACTTTTGTTCGGCTCTTTCTTTGCACATTTTCAGTCCGTGAATATTGCAAGATCTTCGAATACAAACTTCTCGATCAATCGAGAGAACTTTCCCACACAGTTTATATCGAACGTTGTCTTCTTTCTTCGTAATTTGAGAGAAGTTTGAAAAAGTTCTTTGGCGTTCCAGTCGTTCATTTTCGTTGGATTCTTTATGAATTTGGTGATTTTTTTTCGAATTCGAAGTTGACAAAAAAAAACTTGATCAAGGTATGAAATAACAGTTTTGTACAAAATACGAGTAATATATAAATGAAATATATAAATGAAGAGTTTTAAAATGTCACATCCTCAAAATCGTAAGTTCGAGAATCCAGAGAAATAATAAAAAAGATTTCCCAGCTCACCCTCGATGGCCCCAATTAATCCCCCTGCATTCCGCATTCTCCCAAACCCCGTCCATCCTCATTCAACCAATATTCCAAAACACCTCCAATTCCCCACAATACCAAATTCCCCCATAAATACCACTTAACAATCTCAGGAAGCAATTCCCCCACGATCCGCGTAACGAAGAAAAACACCCCCACGGTTCAGTTTAATTCCTCGTGTACTAAGTCACTCTTTTCTTTAATTAAGAAGCGAATATATCGTGCCCGGGGCATGTGCTCCAGTGCGATGCGTTACAATTTCCTGTTACAAATGCGGTAACTCTCGCAGCTTAATAACGTTCCGTTGTGTTGTGTATTCCCGCCGTGCGTCTTTCTTCCCCCGCCTACACCCTTATCTCGTTACAAAAGTCCCACTGACGAGTTTAATATCAAACTTCGCCGCGGCTTCGTTTTATCAACGGTTTAAAAGACACTCGGTCGTAATTTCGGGCGGATCAACGTTGGAAATTCTAATCCCGTGTATTTTGTCTGGCTCATGCCGTCTGCCTCGTCCATTAGGAGGAGTAGCAAGAGTTGCCGGGCTCGTCTTACCACGGTGTCTTAAACCCGCGACACAATTAGCGTATTTCGGTGGCTGCATTGATACTAATGAGAGCAGGGACGTACACTAGCACGAATTGGGAATGCACGTAGGGTGGGAATCAATACGCAGGGTCGAATGTTCTGAGCTGGTATTTAACTCGGGACATTATTGCATGAGAATAGATATTATTTGGTAATTTTTTTATTTGAAAGAACGAACAGGTGGAAAACCCTTTTACATAATATATTGGGAGAACAAATTAGTTCGGTCCGTTTTCAAACGGTGGCTCTGGCTGTTACGAATATTTGATAGTAACAGCTGATGTCGGTAGTTTCAGAGAGGTTAGACATCTGTCAATAATATTCAGTTTATATCGCTTCGAGTTTCATA
>JAPYZK010004040.1:0-11005 GCA_030522785.1 Platygaster equestris
ATGCAAATTTTTTATACTATAGCAAATTTCTCCAAAATTTGCATGAATTATATAATTTTACAGAATTCTGACAGTGTGTAATAACTTACATAATTCGGTGTAAGTTACTATAACTACTATATTATAACTGATGTAAATTTTGAAAATGTTCAACATTCAATTTACTTCAGTTTTGCGAATTTCGGACAATGGAAATGATGAAATTTTTCTTTGAATTTCATGGGGAATTTATGGTCAATTCATAATTTTGTATATGAATTTCTTTCATGAGCGTTCTTGAGATATATATATATATATATTTCTTTTTATTCTTTCATTCATCTTTTCAGTCTTGAAACGTAAGAATTAAATTAAAAAATTCCAGAATTTCTACACTGTTATAGTAGTTCGAACAAGACACCGTAATTTTGGTGTAAAAAAAAAATAAATGATTGTAGTTGAATCAGACTTCGAGATTCAGTCGATTGTGCTGAAGTTATTCCGTCAGTCCATATTCTAAACTGATTTGGTTCCCGTATTCAATTCACTTCGTACTTGGAACTTTATGTTTATTTTCACCCGACTTTTCTCTCATACATATATATTTTCCCAAAAACTTCAAACCTATCCAATAAGCCACCCCGTATTTTCCGGGGCGGGAAAGCAAGGGAAATTGAAACTCTCCAATTGTGGGTCCCCGTTCTGTTATTTTTATAATTCACCGAGCTTTCCTTTCGCGCCCTCCTTCTTTCTCCCGCATTGAAAGCCTGCGAACGGGCACGAGTGTTGTTTTTATTGGCCGCATTTAAAGGGAGAGTTGCAGCGGAAAAGAGACGGGGACGGAGAATGCCTTCTTTCTCTCTTGGGGGGTGTTGTTACACCCCCTCTGCACCCTTACGTTTCCAACGTTGAACCATATAGCCGAGGCTTGAATGAGGGCTCGACAATGCCACAGTCGCCCAATGTTATTGCAGCGCGAATTCCTCTCGTTTCTCCTCGCCCCATCTCGCCACCGTAGTGACATCCACCATAGTGGATAACCCATATAGTTATCTCTGTTTCAATGCGCTGTGAATTTCGTCGCCCGCTAAGGATAACATCGCCATTCTCCCCGTTTTATCTCTCACCCACTCATTCCCCGTCATTATACGTATCCTCACGGATTCCCCGAGTTATTATTATAGCTCGCGTCAATGCTGCATCAGATTTTGACGAGCGATTCAATAAATCTGTCATTCCCCGGGCGAGGGTGTCGATCGTCTTGTCGCGGGAAAAAAAAAAACGTCTTGCCTCTCGTCAAGGAACGCCGCGCGTTAATCCCTTCGAAGACGTCGGGGACAGGGTGGATCCGGAAATACTGACTTCGGGAGAGATATTTTTTCAAGGGTGTTAGTAACTAGGGTGGACCAGGTTTGTGGGGAAAATTAAGAAATTCGTGATCGAGTGATGATGGCTCTCGAGCGAAAAAAAAGATCTGCAAAATGTTTGGGAAATGTCTGGAAATTGTCTGCAGATCATCTGTAGAAAAGATTTGTCTTACGTCGTTTTGTAATGCGTAAAAATGTTTTAACAACATGTGTTGCCGATGTTTTAGGCACGTCTGGTGCAGATATTAGAAGATCTTTTACTTATGTTTTGCCTTTTTTGTCACATTTTTATCAATGTGACATAGTCTACGTACTATCAGTGATGAGAAAGTGATGTAATTTTGACTTTTTTTCTACTCGGGTATATATATGTATGCATACAGTTTTTCCCGGTTTCCCGAGAATTTTTTCTGGGCTTTCCTTTTTTTTCCTTCTCGCGATGGAGGCGACGAGTGTTCGGAAGCTTCGGGTTAGTCCAAGACGGATAAGTCTATAAATATGTGGGTGGCACACGCGACCCATTCCAATGTTTGTTCAACCAGGAATAACCGACGGTTTCTTCATCAGCCGGAGCCCCAAAGATACTGGTTTTTGCGGCTTGACGCAGGCTCGATTTATGCCTCGCGCATCGAAATGTTCGATTACGTTGAACTCGTTTTTATTTTGGATTTCTGATACGGTTTTTCGACCCCTTTCCACCTCTGTCACGTAACTAATTGGGTCCTCTAGTAATTTCGATTTTTACAGAAATCACAAAATCCTGATGAAATCTGAAATTTGCAGATAACAATTTGTTCTATGATAAGGTCTTGGATCGTTATAAGAAACAAAATTCTGTCAAGTAAATTTGAGATTGTTGATGGTTTTTTTAATTCTCGTAAGAATCAAAATTTTATCACTAGGGATCTCAGAATTCTAGAATTTAGAGGATAAATCAGAACACTGAAAATTTTTGACGAAGATCAGGGAACACCAGCAGAGATCAATTATTTCGTGTTTACCGAATGGTTCGACAGATTTTCTGGACGACTCAATTTTCCGCCAAACATTCCATCCGGTCGGACGTAGAGCAATTTAAATACTGTGTTAATGGATACACGTGTTGCGAGTATTTTGAACTCATTGGCTTCGCGAAAGGCCTCACATGATGACGTTTTGGAAGATTGATGAGTTGTGTTTACTACAAACTCTCATCTCAAGCCTTCCCTGACGTGGGCTTGAATAGTCGCGAATAACTCGTAAGCTCGAGAATATAACTTTTCCAGAAGACAAATTCATTTTACATCATCAGAGCATGATCCCAAAAAATACTGCACATTGTGATGTAACTGTCATTGTAGCATCACTGCAGAATTTAAGTCATTGTTGATTTTGCAAACATTGTGTTCATCTGCGACCGCATCATTGCGCAATAATGTATGAATCATTCAAACGTGGTTGTAAAATGATTGGCAAGTGATTCGATTCAGATAAATGACAGATCAGGTGTCATCATTGAAGTGGCCTATGTTTGTATCATCATTGTACACACGGAGAAAACAGTATGGTTGCCTCAACCATATAGATAGTAACATTTGCCCCAACCATATATGTGGTTTGCACAACCATAAATATGGTACCAACCATAGATGTGGTCGTACCAATCATAGGCATGCATGGTTGTACCAACCATAGATATAGTCGTATCAATAATTGGTATGGTTGTACCAATCATAGATATGGTTGTACCAACCATATACATATAGCTGTAAAAACTACATGTTATATGGTTGGCGCAAATATTACTATTTCTATGGTTGAGGCAACCATATTGTTTTCTCCGTGCAGTCATGAATTCTTATTCGGATATTCGAATCGTGAAGTGTTGAAAAATTGTGAGATTTGGAAATTTTTATTCTTATGAACTCAAATTACGAAATTTCACAATTGGAGACATGGACATCTGAAAAATTCAACAATTTGACTATGAAAATTCCCAAATTCAATCATTTTCAGCAGCGTAAGACGAAAATACACCCTCTAATGATTTTTTTTTAATGTCTCGGTACAAATCGAAAACAGTGTTCGAAAAAATGTCGATCGGAGTTGAATAAATAAAACGGTGGAATTGGATTGCGAACCGGTCGATATGCTTACAATAGAGGGTGTGGCATTTGAGGACAAGAACCTCTCACTCGATTCCACTTTTCTACCATTGGTTACCGTCGGTTATCTAGCATGGCGGATCCTTTCTACTTTGCTTTCACCGCGTATATTTTTATGACTATTGTTATTGCTGAATAGGAGCGCGCGTTTTTTATGAGATAGCTAGGATTTTTAGTTAATACTAAGATTAATACTGAGTACTGAGTATGAATCGTTCACTGAAGTCAACAGAACTGGAATTTATTTTTGTGAACTTGTATTACAGTAGAGCCTCTCACATTGTCTATTTCAAACGTTGTTAGCTTCATGTAGTGACAATCATTGTATACCATCATTGCAGAATTTGATTCATATTGATGGTATACAATTATGTATGAATCATAATTGTATAATTCATGAATGATTGAACATTTATTCACTTCTAGAAAAATCAGAGATATTAGAGAAATTTTTCAAGCTCGCAATCATTTACGAATGTTTGCACCATCATTGAATCAGGCCATTTTTGTACCATCATGGTAACATTACGTATGAATTATGATTCATACATGGTTGTACAATGATGGACGAATTGCTGAATTATTTTCTTGATGCATGAAAAAAACATACCATCATTCGTGAATCACCAACACTGAAACATTTGTAAATCATTGTGCAATCATGTTTCGAAACGTGATGGTACAATGATTAATATTAACTGCAACAGCATGATTCTACCATCATTCATGAAAGGGGATGCACAAATTATGTTAAAATGATGGTAGAATGATTGCAATTCCGAATGCATCGTAATTTCGATGTTACAATGATGGTACAATGATTTTAGCATCACATGGCATACGTGTGCTTCCTGATTGACTAAAAGTTAACTTAACCAATAACAAGTTGTCAATAAAATTCTTTTGTAACTCTGAATCTGATAATGGTCATATAAAATTAATTTAAGACTCGAAAATAAATTCACCAACTTTTAAATTTTCGAATACTCTTTGAAACCCCTAGAAACAGGGGATAAAATAGTGGAAATTGTTGGAAATTGTAGAGTTTAGAAAAAATATGTAAACTTGTAGTGATATATTTTCCCAAATTCATGAAAGTGGAAAAAATGATCCCAAAAATTACAAAAATTGACGAGAATTCTAGAAAATTCGTTTAATTCTTGAACAGTCACTACAACACGAAGAAATAATGCTTCCAAAGTATCGAGGATTATTAGAAAATTTCAACAATTTTAGAAATAACCGAAAAATCATTTTAAATTACCAATTTTAAGGTTATAGAGTTGTAAACATCGTTGTTTTGCGTTAAGATTGTTAATAAATTATTAACATTATTATAATGTCCTCTAGGGTAAGACACCCTTGGTCTAAACAATTTTATTTTTTCGTCAATATAAATAACAAATACATAAATTTTCACTAATTTAATTAGTGTTTAACGATATCTCAACCAATTTTTTAACCATCACATTTTTTTGCAAGAAAAGAATCCTCCAAACCAGGAAAATTTGTTTTTAGCAAAAAACTGTGATTGTCCAAATATTGGCTAGGACGTGGAAAAAAATCAATTAAACTTAAAATCATTAAAAGTAAACACATAATCAATTAAATTAGTAAAAAACATTATAAACTTAACGAAAATTAACTTACGATCAAAATACATAAGTAATTATGCATTCTACAACAATAACTTACACGTGAAGTTTAATGCAACCTACGGACAAAATTCTTTTTTAATCGATTAAATATTTCGAAGAATATACCGTGCTCACGAAAAATGGTTAAAAAATTGTTAAACAGTCGTAAATTCCAAGCTTATGATGTTCACGGGCTAATATTATGATTCGAATTATTTTATTAAAGCCATAAACTCATTTTTCGAGTCATTGCAAGTATACCCAACGAAATCATTCAATGAGAAAAATCGAGTTATCCCCAGCGGTTTTTCGTTCAATAATGTTTTGATAGCGGCGCGACCCTGCTCTTCATATTCTACCCGCATACCCACCAATATGGCGAAATTATTTTTCGCGCCGTCCCCTTTTATATAGACACGAAGTGTTCCATTAGTTTTCGATGTTCGAAAAAATAACATGTTACGAAATAAATTGTTAAAAATAAATTGGCATCAAATTGGATAGTTAAAATTTTTTTAAATAATAAAAAAGTCATTTTTACATATTAAAAATTAAATTCATCAGCGTTGGAAATGTGATTTATTTTGGCAAATATGTAATTTTACAAAAATTTGATGTAGATAAATAATCCGATGAATGTTATAGTTAATAATGTAAAAATTATGTACAGAAATTGTTAAAAAAATTTTTACTAAATGAACTGGATATCAATTTTGGGTAAAATTCATATTTTCGAAATTTATTTTTCTCAAAAATGAAAAAACTGACAAAATTGAACAATAATATATATATTTGTTAATAATTTTCGACAAAGAGTGAATAATACTTTGAATGACTCGTGGAGAACGCGCTCGTCATTTTTTCCGAGTGAGAAAAAAGTTGAAAATGTGATTGATTTCTATGAATATTTGGGTGGCCGACGGTGGCCCACACAAGCTCATTTTACCCTCTTGGTTAAGGTCACTCGAGAGTGTGTTTAACGGATCAAAAAAAAAAATTATGATTTATACGTGAAAATATGTAGGAAATTTTCGATGACAGGATGAAAATTTTTACGTCAATGAATCACGAGAATGATGAAAATGGAGAAATAACCATCGAAAAACTTTTTTTTTGGTTTTCTAGACAAGATTGATTCTTTGCATTGTTATGGCTATGAAAATTGCATGATTTCTCTATTTTTTTTATTGTTGTTTTTTTATGAGTTAGGTATACTTAAATTGGAGGCTCTGCCAAGCCAAGAAAATTTATTCTGATTATGATATAGTTTTTAATTGCACTGCAAAAAAATTCTTGATTTTGTGAATTTTAGAACTATCTCGAGACGATTTTTTTGAAATTTGAACGATTCATCAAAATTTACAGCAATTTTTGGGATTTTTTATGATATTTTGTCAGTTTTTTTTCTACAATAATTGACGACAATTTTTCAATTATAGTCAATTGTGTCTCTTTTTTGAAAAAGATTTTTTCCAAAATTTTTGAATTTTGGTGATTTTAATAAATTTATACACGTTGAAATTTAATTAACATATCCCGAATTTATAAATTTTTGATTCGGAAATGCAAAATTATCAAGTCTATAAATTACACGTATTTTTATGCAGCTCAAAAATTTTACGATTTGGACTAAAAATTTCGTGTTATTTCAGGACCCTAGTGATTTCAGTTTTCATAAAAACCTTATGAAATTATTGAGTAGTTTTTATAAAAAAATTAAGATTTTACAAAGTTTTTTTATTAATCGATTTTATAAAAACTTTCTGAAAATATTTTTGTATATAAATCTTGGATTTTCATAAAAACAATGTTACATAAAATATTCATAATATCACTTCATAAAAAATTGCGTATTTTATGAAAGTTTAATAAAATAAAAAATTTAATAAAATAATTTGATAAAATTATTTCATTAAAATAGTTTAATAAAATAAAATAAAAAAATGAAATTCTATAAAAAATGTATAATTTTTATAAAAGTTTTATAAAAATCAAAATCACTGGGGAATCAAATTATGTAAAATCTGTTCCATTTTTTATATCAATCCTTCAAATTGCACAATCGAAATTTTCGAATTTTGAGTTGTATAGAATGTTTGCTCCAAAGCTCAGTCATACGAATTAATTATAATCAAGGGGAGGGGGTTGTCCCCCCCTCCACCGTTTCTACCCCCCTGAGTAATCAGCAGAGCTATCTTAATTAACTGATGACCGTCATTTATTATTCACTGACTATCATTGCATTTCGCGTGATTCAGGTACGATTTCCACCCAAAAATGTGTCCATCTTGTCCTATTGACCGATATCACAAAAAGTCAAGTCCCCAGTATATACAGTGCCCGTATAATCCGTCCACACAGTCATGTAAATCGCCAACTCCAGCGCTTTTCAGATCAGCGATCGCCTCAGTTGACACAGCACACATTCGACGCTCAAATTCGTGAAGTAAATTCAAATATTATCCCAATGGCTTTGTTCACTTTCCACCCAATTTGCCGAAATAATTCGGAGCCCGATCAAATCTCACGGGAATTGTTCAGTCGTTGAATTCATCCCACCGCTAAATCATGCGCATTATCAAAAGTTCCCGTCTTATCAGTACACCGGGTAGGGGCGAAGGAAACCCGAGATCGCTCCCTTTTTCTCCAGCGAAAAGGATCGGTTTCACTTTTTCTCTTTGATTGAAGTTATACATACATCTTGCGCGGCTAAGGTAAACAATCGGAAAGAAACGTCGAGTTTTGATGTATTCTACATCTAAAAATAAAGAAATCCTGGAAGTTAAGACACATGCATATTTCCCGCGCGCACGTACGCGAACACGTCGTACGCCGAAAGGAAAGTTGAATCTAGGCATGTATCTCGAATCTGTTTATTCAGCCGCGACTTCTCTAAATCTTTTGTGTCAAGGAGCTTAGGGGTTGTGGTCGGCTCGCGCGCGTCGATCGTGTGACACGGTATTTTCACGCGTGATTATTCGGAATATTGTTGGGGTATTTCGACGAAGAGACGTATTTTGAGGTTTCTTCAAGTGATTTTGTTTTGGTCGTTGAGGTAGTGATAGATGAGAGATGTATTTGGTGGTGGTTGTCGATGTTCTTCAGAGGCGTGAAGGTAGATGTTTAAATCTGTGTCACTGATAATGAACTGATGTTGTCATCATGAAATTCACTTGTCGGGTTTGAAGGAGAGTGGATATGTGTTTTCGAGTTGATTCGAGGTCTTAGAAATTAGTTGCATTTGTAGCACTTAGTACGAAAAGGTTGTTGAGCGCATTATGTTCTCAGATGTCTTAGTAGAATTCAAGGGTGTAGTAAGATTTCATATCCATAGATGTGTCAAAGATATCCGTAGATGTTCCATCGTAGGTATACCATGGATATTCTATGGATATATTGCAGATTTTCGAAGATGTTCTGTAGATATCCTATAGTTTTCCATAGATATGTCATTGATATCCGTGGATATTGTCATAAAAAACTGTAGATATTACATGGATATCAATGTGTATAACATAGATATCCATAAATATGTGATATATCTCCGTAGATGTTCCGAAGATATCCCGTAAATGTACACAATTCCATTGATGACCCCCTGATAAGTTTTATATGACAGCGATATCTGAAAATAATGTCATATCCATGGCTCTCTGTGGGATGTCTGTGTGATATGAACGGGTATTTCTGGCATTGCTATGTAAAATTGTGTCGAATCTGCTGAATGTCTATGGGTGTCTATGGCATTTCTGTGTGGGTCAGTTCCAAATCGAAGTTTCACATGATAACGATATCCGAAGATATCGTTACCATATTCATGGCTCTCTGTGGGATGTCTGTATAATATGGACTGGTATTTCTGACATTTTTATGTAAAATTGTGTCAAATCTATCGAATTTTTATGGATGTCTATGGCATTTCTATGTTTATCTGTTCCAAATCGAAGTTTCGCATGATAACGATATCCGAAGATATCGTTATCATATCCATGGCTCTCTGTGGGATGTCTGTATAATATGGACTGTTATTTCAAGCATTTTGATGCGAAATTGTGTCAAATCTACTGAATGTCTATGGATGTCTATGACATTTCTATGTATATCCGTGTGAAATCGAAGGTTCATATGACATTGATATCTGGAAATATTTTCATATCCATAGGTCTCTGTAGGATATCTGTGGAGTATTAACTAATATTTCTGACCTTTTTATGTGGAATTGTGTGACATCTATTGAATGTCTATGGATGTCTATGACATTTCTATGTAATCTGTTTGAAATCGAAGTTTCGAAAAATTAACCATCTAACGGTTTGGAACATGTATTTTAGTTGTCCTATAAAAAATTTAGTTTGTCGACTTGGACTCCGAAAAACTCCAAATTAGCGTTTTTGGACGAACTTTTTTCGAGAAGTTTTTGAGGCCTCGTATTGTACTGTTCCTTTACTTTGAATCCATGGAAATTTCGCAAGATTTTAGGCTCTGGAGATTTTGGAATTATTCAAATTCTGAAGTTTTTTTATTTTTCAATGTTGGAATATCTTGCAAGTCTGCGAAGATTCTTGGTTTGCACGAAAAAAAATTTAATAAAATTTTATAATCAATTGTCGTAACTTCATAAATAATCGATTACAAATTTTATAGTAATTCGATAATTATCGAGTTATTATACAATTATTGATCGATTATTCATAAAGTTATGCTGATTGATCACAAAATTTGATTGCTTTTTTCATCGCATGATAAGTGCATGCAAATTCAACAAGGGTCATTTTCTTATTCAAACGGATTAGAAATCGAGCCTTATATGAATGGCGTTCACCAAGCTTTAAATTTTCACGCTTCAAATAAAACATGATAAAAAACCCGCTGATACGGTGTAATTTATCGCATAATCGCGGACAGATGAGCCTCATCAATACTGGCTTGCTGAAGTCGTAAAGCCATCAGGCGCGTGATGAATGAAAAAAAGAATTGGGAGACTTTACTCGGAGATGTTTACCCAAGCGCCCGCGCCGTGACGTAGCCTCTTAAATTCAATCCCGCTCTGTTGTTCTAGCTTAGTCGGGAGAAAATTTATGAAAATTGTAGGAGCGTTTAGATGCTGTAAGAATTATTATCCCCGCGCGAGTTTCGCGCGCCTTCTACATATAAATAACCAATAACGCCCGCGGCCGCTTTATTCTCCAGGGTATTGTCAGGGGAAAATTTGCTGGATGAAACAATTTTTGGAAATTTTTTTGTACACTACTTTAACCTCAGAATTGGTACTTTAAATGTATTTTTCGGTCCTCGTGGTGAAAAATAGTATATTTAAGTAATGCAGAATAGATTTTATTATGAATGTGATTGCAAAACTCGCCTTCGGCTCGTTTTAAAAACTTCGCATTCATTGATAAAATCAATTGTGTATTTTTTTGGAAACTATACTATTTTTTATGCATATTTTACGTCGTTGAATATAAGAGACTATATATTGTTAGTGCTTTTTTTATTCGGAATACAAAATTGGAATCGGGCAGTTTTTGATAGATTGTTAATAAAATTTGACAAAGTTCGAATTTTGATAATTTTCGTAGACGAATTCCAAAATGCATGCAATTTTAAGTTTGATGAATTTCAAGTTGAACAATTTTATTTCATACTCGGGCAATTAAAATTAAGATTCTATTAGGAGTTGAAGAAATGTTTATTTGAACGATTTCAAACTTTGGGAATTTCGTGGTATTCACAAATTTACGATATATAAAATAAAAAATTTACAGAAATTCGAATTTTTTAATTTTCAGGTATTGGAGTAGAAAAGAAAAATTAATATAAATTTGGAAACGTCGGATTCGATAAAATAATGGAAATTCAAACTGAAAAAACCAGAAAA
>JAPYZK010004041.1:0-15341 GCA_030522785.1 Platygaster equestris
TAATATTCCCAAAACGTCAAAATTCCAATCTATTATTCATTACAACTTACAATTAAGGAACACCGTCTAAAATCTTTGCCTCAGGCCCCACAAAACCCAGGGACCACCCTATCCGTGACTCCCATTACGGGAGTCAATGGGAGTCACAGGAATCATGACTCCCAGTTTTATTCCCAAGTTGACTCCCAGAGTGAATCGCCCCTCGCAATCATGCTCGAATTTCGGAAAACGCGTGCGTCTTTGAAAGCTCTAATACAATAATATGTAACTACGTATATTCTCACAATTGCTGACATGTCGAATGAAATTTGTCTCTTCCGCTTCCATCATCCCTTAATCCTTGCCTGCTCCCCAACTAGCCCCGTTCAAGCACACGTCAATAACCCCCTCCCCCCCCCTTCATCTCCATCATCGTCCCTTTCCCCTAAGTTCTCTTTGACTCTGTCCTTGAACAAACAAAAAGTATTCCCAAACTGGAGGAAATGCAAAGTCGAACGAAAAAAGGTTCGGCGCTGGAAAAGAGCGAAGGACACGGAAATACATGGTGGAAAGCGGACGGTGAAGGGGTGACGTGGAGTAAAAAGCCGATAGCTCGTGCACGAGCTTTTGCGGGTGGAGTGAGTGGAGGGTGAACCAAAAGTTGTGCACGGGCTTTGCCGCTGCGACTAGAGCTTTTCCTCCTCTGCTCCCTCGCCCCCCGCCGCGTATGAGTGGCGCATGTCGAACGGCGTGAAACAAAAAAGCAAAAAAAAAGAATCGCGAGAACGACTGCAACAGCGACCTGAAAATCGCCATTAAAAAAAATTAAATCCCCTGTTTTTAGCCCGGGAATAAGCGTGGGTAAAAAAAGCTCGCGGCGGCGAAGGAGGATTTTCATTAAAACCGTACTCGGTCGTAACTCTCGTTTCGGTTGCGCCGTGGGAAATAGTGTAGCCGATTTCGTAATTCAGAATTTTTAGAAAATAAAGTATTGCAGGAATTTCTGATTGAATCGTTGGAATTTACAACAGAGTATTGGGGGCTCAGTCACTTTGTCCAAGAAACTGGAATGAAAATATATTGCTGGAAGTGTACTGTGTACTCGTGTGCAAATTGGTGCAAATGTGAGGTGATGAATAATGTTGTAGAAACGTCTTTTTCTTCGCTCTATTCTCAAAATTCGTACTTTGAGTGTATTTTTCGGCCATCGTGAAGAAAAGTAGTGTGTTGCGCACGCTGGCAATTGTGGCACTCGCCTTCGGCTCGTGCCACAAACCTTCATTTCGTCAAAATCACCAATGCCAGCTTGCACAACAATGTATGTACTATTTATGTCACGAGTCGTGTTATAAAAGGGGTTAAAGTTGAGGTCGTTGCAACCAACAGTAAATAAATGATTGAAAAAATAGAATAGAAAAATACAAGTGAAAAATGCAAGCAGCAACAACGTGGAATCAACCACTCTACATACTTAATCCTCTATAAAAACGATGGATAGCACAAATCAAGAAAAGTCGAGTGAAAATGTTTTCTCTTCGGTGAGAAGCGTCAGATTCGCCGGGATGCTGATGTTAATTATTTATGAAATTCCTCTCGCATAATGGCCCTATGGCCCTGCAACCAGGGGCGAAGGCAGAGGGTGGTTTGAGGGGTTAAAACCCCTTCCGGAATTTTTAAAAGACTGTTTTTGGAAGTAAAATTATTAGAAAATTAAAAATGGAAAGATCCGTGTGCTTTGAAATCTCAAAGATTCAATATTTCAAACTTCCAAATTTTTGTGGAATTATATATTATATGAATTTATAAAATAAGAAACTTGAAAATTACAATTTCTCACAAAATTTTAAAAAGTTTGGATAGTCCGAAATCTCCACAAATTATGAAATTTTTAAAAATTTAGAGTTTTGGAATTTTTTACGATTCTAGAAGTTATGTCAATTTTTATAAGTTCAAGTCGTTTAAAAAAAACGAAAAATTGAAGGAATGTTAAAAAATTTTGAAGTTTAGGAAGTAATAAAAGTTTAGGAAGTTTCGAAAATCTATAAAACTTTGGTAATTCCAAAAACTTGCAAATGTGTAAAAATTTGAGAATTCAGAAATGCCAACAATTTTAGTGATTTAAAAAATTATAGTCATTTCGAAAATTCTAAAAGTTCCGAAAACTTCAAGAATTTTGAAGATCTTGGAAACTATTGGAATTTCTACAACTTCATAATTTTGTGAAGAATCGGAGGATCCTGAAAAATCGGAGCATCTCTAAAATTCTAAGAACGGGTAAAATCTTGTGAAGTCCAAAAATGCCAAAAATCATGACATATTCAAAAATTTAGAAAACTTCTGAAATTTCTATAATTTCGAAAATTTTTTATATATATTGAAAGGTTTGTGTATTCCATAAAATCCAAAATTTTCAAAAATTTCATACATTTCGATAATGTTAAAAATTCTAAAAATTACGAGAATATATTAAAACTTCCAGAAATTCCGAAAATTGCGAAAATTTTAAAAACTCCAAAAATTTCGACGATTAACGATTAAAGACTTCGAAATTCGAAAAATATTGAAGATATTTATTTAGAAAACCCCTCCCGAAAATTTTTTCTGCGTTCGCCCCTGCCTGCAACCAACGCGAATCGCGAAAACCTTAAAAAAGCCAAGCTTCATTTGGTAGCGAGGAAAATGCGCGCACAGAATACAGAAAGCAGAAAGAAAAGTCAGTGTTCCGAATCTGGGGCAGTGGCCCCCGTAATATATTATTATTTTACGAAGCGAGGCGAAAGAGCCGCGCGGGTGAAGCCGGATCATCTGAGAGGCTTCGCGGCTGCAGTTTGCGGCGCTCTACACGCGGAGTAGAAATTTCAGTCGTTTGTCATCTCGAAAAAGACGCGGCAAGAAAATAAACTGCGAGATTAAAAACTCACGCGCAAACGCGTCAAGTGCGTTTAATATGCATCGCGCGGATTTTAAATATATTCGCGCGCTAACTGTGCGCTTTACGGAAAGGTGCAGGAGTTTGCGTGGCCGGGAATATTTATCGCGCAGTGAAAATGTGGGAAAATGCTGCGAGGAACGTTGCGCGGATACGAGTATCGGCATTATTGATACATGTACTCTACTACACACTGCACGGGGACTTGGTGCGCTATCGGATTCCGGTGTCACGCGTGCACGAAATGTATTAAAATAGTACTCAACTTATATATTTCGTCTACTGCGAGACAAGCCCGTCGCGGTCGGCGGCGGGCCACGGGGGTGCAGGTGCGGTACAGTTCAAGTACAGTGTGTACGATGCAGTACATCGGGGCTTATGCAAAGGGGCTACATTCAATCGAGTGCTGTACGTTACTCGACCTTTAATCTTCCTTCTTGGGGTTAGCAGAGCGATGAAGCAACAACGCATGTTTCGCGAAACACGCATATTTTCGTATCATCATCATATTCAGTGATTCGTATTTTGAGATGAATTAATACTATACCCAAAAGCGATTAACTCTGGGAGTCATCTTGGGAAACAAACTGGGAGTCATGATTCCCGTGACTCCCATGATGGGAGTCACGGACAGGGACATCCTTCGGTTTTGCGGGGCCTGAGGCAAAGATTTCGGGCGGGCTTCCTCAATTGAAAGATATTATGAATGAAGAACTGGAATTTTGACATTTCGGAAATATTAGAAGTTCTGCACATATTGGAATATAGGAGTATGAGAATTTTCAAGATTGTGAATTATTGAATTTTGATATTTTTGAAGGTAAGAACTCGAGGTTTCGAAATATTGTCTGGAAATTTTGCAATTTTTGAAGTTTGTACGTATTTTGGAGTCTAGAAATCTTGGAATTTTAGAAATTATAGAAATTTGTCATTTCGGAATGATGAAGTTTTGGAACGTATAAAGCTTTGAAATTTTGAACTTTCGGAGAATTATGGAGTGCTGAATTTTTGCAAGAATCGGAAATTTTACGAGTTTTTGAAATGTTGGCGTTTCGAATTATCTAAGAATGTTCAAAAACTTTGAAATTTGTGAACTTTTAGGATCGAATATGAGCATGTCATGACATTTGTATAGTTCTGGAAATTTCGTAAGTTTTGAAGTGCTCGAATATTTCGAAGTTATGAAATCTGGAGTTTTCGAAGTTTTAGAAGTTTTCAAATGTCGAAATTTCTGAGTTCTGAGAATTGCCAAGAACTTGAAATTTCTTAAGAATTTTAAAAATAAAAAATTATCAAGTTTCGACATTTTCGAAATTCTGGAAATTTCACCTTTTTTCAAGTGTTTTGAAGTTTTGAAGTCTAGAAATTTCGGAATTTTGGAAACTGAAGTTTTCGAACTTATAAAGCTCTAGAAATTTGAATTTTCGAAGAATTATGGAGTTCTGAAGTTTTTGAAGTTGGAATTTTGAATTTTTCAAGAATGTTCAAAAAATTCGAAACTTTGTAATTATTAAGATCGAAAATTAGCAAGTCTTGACATTTGTATAGTTCTGGAAATTTTGCAAGTTTTTAAGTGCTTGAATATTTTGAAGTTATAAAACCTAGAATTTTCGAAATTTGGGAAATTTTTCAAAAGTCGGAATTTTTGAGTTTTAAGAATTTCCGAGAACTTGGAGGTTCTAAGAATTTTGAATATGAAAAAATATCCATTTTCGACATTTTTGAAGTTCTGGGAATTCCGCATACTGTCAAGTATTTTCAAGTTTCTAAGCAAAGATGTTTCAAAATGTTCCACATTTCAAGATGTTGAAGTTTGGGAGTTGTAAAGTTTCAAAATATTCAAAATTTTGGAATTTTTAAAGCTTTGGAAACTTCGGATTTCCATGAAATCGTAAATTTTTGAGAAATTATAAAGTACTGAAGTTTTAAAAGTTTCACAAATTTTGCGAGCTTTAAAATGTTGGAATTTCGAAATTTTTGAAAATGTCCAAGAACTTTGCAGTTTTTCAGAATCTTAAAGATGACAGATAATTGGGTTTTTACATGTTTAAAGTTTGACATCGCTGGGAATCATGACTTCCAAATTAGGAGTCATGTGGGAGTCGACTCCCATGACTCTCATTTATCGGAGAGTAAATCGCCCCTTGTATTACACACGAAAAATGAGAATAACGTTCCGTACTTTCGTACCAATTAAAATGACTCCATGAAACATCAACCCATATGGATTCGCGACTAAATAATGAAACTGACATCATACCTAAGGTCAACAGAATTATTACAAGTGAAACAGGAAAAACGTTCTAATGCAGCAACATTTCTTCCCAACAAATCCGCGCGTGCTGAATATCTGTATCCTCTGCAGCAGAATATTCTAATCTTGATACGATTAATAATGCCGCAAGAAAGAGCGTCGTTCATTACCTGATGCAGAAAAAAAAAACGTAAAATGAAAAATCAATCCCCCATCACATCACATAAAGCACGTAAAAAAACCGCAAAACCCCCATAATTCCATGATTGGCTCGAATTCCAGGCTGGACGAGCGCGCTATTTTATTATTTCGTAGGCAGAAAATAGCTGGCAAACAATGTCGCATAAATCCGGGAGAAAAGGGCCGGGAATTTATTAGCCGATGCGAGAAAAAGCCATAAAAATGTTAACGGCCCGGAGAGAGCCGTCCGTGGGATTTCAAGGAATACCCCCTTTGCGTTTTATTGCAGAGATGTGAGGAATGATCACTTGGTTTATGATCGGGCTGCTCCTGACTGCAGAGACAACATGCGAAAATGAAACTCGCAAGGACGAAATGAAGCTGAAGATGGACTTGCAAGAGAGCACCGCCGATGAGCTCGAAGAGGACGTCTATCGTGAGTTGCCCCGCAATTTATTGTCGGCGTCGCCGAGTCACTTATCGCTCTCTCTCTCTCTCTCTCTCTCTTTTTTTTCTGCCCTTGCTCTTCCTCATTTTCTGATAGAGGTTGGTTTTTTTCTTCTTTTTTTCCTCATTTTTTCTCATACGCTCGATTGCCTTTGCGCAGGTCTAACGTGCTACACGTGCGTTAACGTCAGCGATAATCAGGTAAAGGATTAATTGGGGCTAGGGGAAAGGGGTCCGCACGTCAAGTCGACTCGATCGATTGGAAAACTGCCTTTTCCTATTTAATGGAGAGTTTGTTTCGTCATCGTGTGCTTTATGGTCCATGTAAACGGGCGCTTATTTCTACCAAGTTTACAAAGTTTTCGCAGTGGCGGATCTAGGATTCAATCCTGGGGGGTGGGGGGGGGGGGGCTTTGGTTTCTCGACTAAATTTTTGAAAAAGCGAATAACGATTAGTTATCAGTGTAATATGAGTAAGACTACATTTACAGATGTATACTCACTTCACAATTTTGAGTTAGAGAGTTTTTGTTATGTCGAAATTAAAATTTTTTAATTTGGCTTTAATTAATTAATCAGTTTCATTCGATCTAATACAAGAATGACGAAAATTTCGAATTATAATTTCAAAAACCATGTATTTTTGGAATTTTTGAAGTTTTAGACATTTTCAAAGTTTGAAAATTTTGCAGTTTCGAAGTTTAGAAGTCTGGAAATATGAATCAATATTTTTAGGTTGAAAAGCTTTGTAGAAACGTTTCGAGTTTATGATGAACTGCGGAAATTCGAAAACAGAATTTCCTATTTTTCGATGTGCAGAATATTATATTTTGATATGATTTATGTGTATATTTTATTATTTGAGTATTTTAATTGATGAAGTCCAGTTTTGCAATGCATTAACTTATTGATTTTTCAATTTTTGTGTATTGTTATCATATTCGGAAAAAGAAGGTTCGAAAAATTAGACTTTCGAATTTCTGAAATTTTGAGATCCAGAGAATTTAAGTGGTTTTGTTTGCAAAATTCGGAAGATGTGACCTTTAAAATAACTTGCTAAGAGAAATTTCACTTCATTTGGAGTTTAAATTTTGGAATCAAGATAATTTAGAATCTCGATGAATCCAATATTTTGTTATAATACATATAACATTCGAAATATCATTATTATCAATTCGAATTCCAAACATTTTGAGATAAAACATATTTCAAGCTGGAAAACTTTTCAATATGTTTTCGAAGATTCGAAAATTCGGTAAAAATGAAGATTTAAAATACCATCGTAATTTGGACGATGTATATTCCCGCAAATTCTAGATTTAAATGTTTGAATCTTCAAATCCAAACATTTCAAGATTAAACAAACTGAACATTTTGAAACTTTGAATTGTTTGACGGTCGTACGAATGACGCACTATTAGAGAATAAATCTCTCAAGATACTACAATCTCTCTACAATTGACTTATTGGCTGTTAGATCAATTCATTGACAACATTGTTCAGTTGTGAGGCACAAAGTTTAGCAAGTGATCGAATCGTCATGGCTGGAGGAGGGAGGCGTCTATTATTTATTTGACAGCGCCGAGTCGAGTTGATAGTCGTAGTTACACTAATAGAATGCTTCCGATCGTCAGATGTGCAACGAGTGGGCGATTGACACGCCATGCCCGGCGGACGGCGGCGACTTTTGTCGGTCGCTGCACATATTGGACAGCCGCGGCAACAGCGTTTTGGTCAAGAAAAGCTGCGCGAGCAGCGACGAGTGCGCTCCGCAACGGGTTGGCTGCATCCCCGTGGATTCAAACAGGGTAAGTTCATTTCGTCGATTCAATATTGAAACTCACCGAGCATCCAGCTCAACAAATCTGGAATGTTACGGGGAGGGCAAACGTCGTTTGCCAACTTGTCTCATTATGTTCTTGATCGATTCATCGCTCTACACTTTTTTCTTGTTACTATTACTTTCGTATGAAAAATCATTGGCCTCTTTCATAATATTCACGTGATGCTCGAGGGGCGATACACGCTCCGATAGAGGGAAGTCGTGGGAGTCGACTCGCACATGACTCCCAATTTTGGAGTCATGATTCCCAGCGACGTCAAACTTTGAATATTTCAGAACTCGATTATCTGTGTTCTTTAATATTCTCAAAAATTTCGAAATTTCCAGACATTTTCAAAAATTTTGCAATTCCAACATTTTCAAAGCTCGCAAAATTTCTGAACCTTTTGAAACTTCAGCACTTTGTAATTCCTCGAAAATGCACAATTCCTTAAAATTCCGAAGTTTCCAGAGTTCATAAAGTTCCAAATTTTTGAGAATTTCGAAACTTTACAACTTCGGAACTTCAACAAATTGGAATGTGGAAAATTTTGAAATGTCTTCGCTTCGAAGCTTGAAAATACTTGAAAGTATGCGGAATTCCCAGAACTTCAAAAATGTTGAAACTTGATCATTTTTCGTCTTGACATTCTTAAACACTTCCAAGTTCTTGGCAGTTCTCAAAACTCAAGAATTCCGACATTTGAAAAACTTCTCAAATTTCGAAAATTCTAGGTTTCATAAGTTAAAAGTATTCAAGCACTTCAAAACTTGCGAAATTTTCAGGACTATACACTTGTCAAGACATGCTAATTTTCAATCTTAAAGATTCTAAAATTTCAAAGTTTTTGAACATTCTTGAACCATTCAAAATTCCGACATTCTAAAAACTTGTAAAATTTCCGAAACTTCCAAAACTTTATGAATTCATAATTCTTTGGGAATTTGAAATTCTAAAGCCTTATGAGTTCCAAAACTTCATGATTTGGAAATTTCAAAATTCTACAGTTTCCAAAATTTCGCGATTTCTAGACTTAAAAACTTCAACATACGTACGAACTTCAAAAATTGCGAAATATCCAGACCATATTTCAATACCATGAGTTTTAGCCTTCAAAAATGTCAAAACTCAATAATTTCCAGTTTTGAAAATTCTAAAACTGCGAAAGCGAAATTTCAGACTCTTTAAAAACTTCAGCACTTCATGATTCCTCAAAAATGCACACTTCCATAAAATTACGGAGTTTCCAAAGCTTTGAAAGTTTCAAAATTTTCAAAAATTTTGGAACTTTACAACTTCGACACTCCAACATATCAATACGTCAGTAATTTTGGAATTTGTTTGCTCCAAAACTTCAAAATACTTGACAGTATACGCAATTCCCAGGACTTCAAAAATGTCGGAACTTGATAATTTTCCATTTTTTAAATTCTTGAAAACTTTCAAGTTCTCGAAAATTCTGAAAACTGAAAAATTCCAAAATTCGAGGAACTTTTAAAATTTCGAAAATTTTAGGTTTTATAACTCCAAATTATTCGAGCACTTCAAAACTTGCGATATTTACAAAACTATACAAATGTCAGGCTTTGCTCATTTTCTATCTCAAAAATTCTTAAATTTTAAAGTTTTTAAACATTATTGAATAATTCAAAATCTCAGCAATTGAAAAACTTGTAAGATTTCTAAAATTTACAAAACTTCAGAACTCCATAATTCTTCGAAAAATCGAAATTCCAAAGCTCTGTGAGTTCCAAAACTTGATCATTTAGAAATTTCAAAGTTATACAATTGCCACAATACCGAATTTTCTAGACTCCAAAAATTCAAAATACGTGCAACTTCAATAATTGCATAATTTTCTGATCGTCTTCCGAATCCTTGAGTTTTCATCTTCAAAAATGTCAAAACTCAATAATTTCCAATATTGAGAATTCTAAAACTTCTATACTCCAATATTTTCAGGACTTGTCATATTTCCAAAACGTCAAAATTTCAATTCGTTATCCATAACAACTTTCAATTGAGGAAGCCCGCATAAAATCTTTTCCTCCGGCACCGCAAAACCTAGGGACGGCCTAGTCCGTGACTTCCATTATGGGAGTCACGGGTATCATGACTCCCTAGATGATTCCCAGAGTGAATCACCCCTCGGTGATGCTGGGATTCACTCAAAGCTGCGGCTGTGTCGCATTTTCGAGTTTTTACCTCATATCAAAATTTACATTTTTCAGCAGAGTACAGATTGATCTCATTGAGTACATATATCGATAAATTTTTCGATCCAAACTTGGAGCGCTGCAAAAAATGCGCGGCTATCGTCATAATAATATAATGCAACAGATGTTGTTGTGATATTGTTGCAGATCTGCATAAGCTGTTGCGACCTGAGTTACTGCAACGTGGATTCGCCGAGCAACTCGACGAACGCGAGCTTCTCGCAAAAGAGGCTCGCAAAAGCAAAGACTAAAGCGAAGGGACCTGTGAATAATGGGGTCGACGTTCCTAGACTTGTACTTGTTTCCGGTCGCACTATTTGGCCGATCGCGTTTTTCCTCCTCCTCCTGCATGCATATCACTGCTGCTGCTGAGTGCAGTCGAACGTACGAACCATATATTATACGAGACAAAGGTGAATTAAGGAGCGTTTTCTTGGTGTACAGTCGCAAAACACATATACACATATTTTTCGAATCGTCCGAAAAAAAACTTGAGAAACTTGCTGAATCATATACTGCTACATTTTTTCGATTTTTGACTTTGACGAACTCTCTGAATGACTCGAAGTGATTTCATCACAGTTTCTGGCGTGCGGAGGGAGAAATTGTTCTGTTCCAAGGTTTTGTTGCATCTGCAGTAGGGTGTCTGTCAACAATTCCTCTAAACAACAGCAACAACAACAACATCTTACTTTTTCCAATAATTTCGACAACCCCTATTACCGAGGTGCGATTCACTCTTCGATCAATGGGAGTCATGAAAGTCGACTCCCATATAACTCCCAATTTTGCAGTCACGATTCCCAGCGATGTCAAACTTTAAACATTTCGAGACTCAATCATCTGTGACCTTTCAAATTTTTGAAAACTTCGAAGTTTTTGGACATTTTCGAGAACTTCGAAATTCCAACATTTTTGAAACTCGCATAATTTCTGAAACTTTTAAAACTTCAGTACTTTATGATTTCTCAAAAATACATGATTCCATCAAATTCCGAAGTTTCCGAAGCTTTGGAAGTTCCAAAATTTTGACAGATACGAAACTTCACAACTTTGAAACTTCAACACCTTGAAATATCGAAAATTTTTAAATTTCTTTGCTTCAAAACTTCAGAATACTTGAAAGTATGCAGAATTCCGAGAACTTCAAAAATGTCGAAACTTGATAATTTTCCATCTTTAAAATTCTCAAAAACTTCCAAGTTCTTGACAATTCTCAAAACTAAAAAATTCCGACATTTTAAAAACTTCTCAAATTCCGAAAATTCTAGGTTTCACAAGTTGAAAGTATTCAAGCACTTTGAAACTTGCTGAATTCCCAAAACTATACGAATGTCAAGACTTGCTAATGTTCAATCTTAAGAATTCTAAAATTGGAAAGTTTTGGAACATTCTCAAACAGTTCAAAACTCCAACATTTTGAGAACTTGTAAAATTTCCGAAACTTCCAAAACTTTAGAACATCACGATTCTTAAGAAATTCAAAATCTTACAACTTTATGAGTTCCAAAAACTCATTATTCCGAAATATCAAAGTTCTACAATTTCATGAATTTCGAGATTTCTAGACTCCAAAATTCAAAATACGTACAAACTGCAATAAGTGCAAAATATGCAGACCGTATTCCGAAACCTTGAGTTTTTACCTTTTAAAATCTTGAAAGTTAATGATCTCTAATCTTGAAAATATTAAAATATTAAAATATTGAAAATATTAAAACATTCTATACTCCGATATTTCCAGGACTTTTAATATTCCCGAAGCGTCAAAATTCGAATTCATCATTCATAACAACTTTCAACTGAGGAACCCCGCCTAAAATCTTTGCCTCAGGCCCCGCAAAACCCAGGGACCACCCTATCCGTGACTCCCATTACGGGAGTCAATGGGAGTCACGGGAATCATGACTCCCAGTTCGATTCCCAAGTTGACTCCCAGAGTGACCTCTCGCCTATTACAACACTAGAATTAGCAGGATGTTAAGTACCATAAATTCCCGATTTGATGTGGTTTATTTACAAAAAAAAAAATATCATAATTGCACTTTCTCTAATGTTGCAGTTAAGAATGAATGTCAGTAAATAGAATATATACAATGTATAATTATTATTGCATCCTTCTCTACGCCGTACCATATCAATCAACTTTTGATACCGACAGTACCAACTTTTTGACCACTTTGCGTTTCATCAATGAATAAACTCCTTTAGAGTGCTCAACTAATCCAATCTTGATTCATACAACTTGAAAATAAAGACTGTCGCTCCGCAATAAAGTCAAGTTGCACTCCAATCAGACTTTGAAATTTCATGCGACTGTGAAGAAATGGACTCGAAGAAATTCGGAGAGATCGTTGTCGGGATCAGCTTAAAATGCTCGTTGTTCTCATTGCACCGTTCTGACAAGTTTGTTCTCGTTGTAATGGCATCAAGCGTCTATTAGAGCAATCAGTTTATTTGACCACCCATAAGTTTCAAGTGTCGAGCCAAAGTGGCCTTATAAAGTATGCCAAGACCTTATAAGAGCTCCTTATTGGATTCCGAAGAACCGCACAATTGTGTTAGACCCGCGCGACATTGACTCACTAGCAAAAATCTACGTTATGCCTTTGATTTTGCCTACGCATTCGTCGTTACACTTGACCTCTTCTTCCAATGACCGAAAGTAACGTTTCGATCAACACGAACAGGAATGCACGTTATGAACGAAACGATGGTGAATATAATTCAGAGAAGGGGGTCATACACTGAGAACAATGTCTGTCAGTTTCGTTACGTCCAACTGACTTATCAATTGGATTGGTTATGACTGAAATTCTCAGTCCGGCTGACGGATACTACAATTGCTCCTACTGAACGAAAAAGTTGGAGACGATGAATGAACTATTTTATTGATTGCCTCTATGATAAATTTATATTAGAACAAGTGTCAGTTCCAGTCTATACAACTAAAAATTTCCAGTGATAACACCCTCCCAACTAAGTTTTTCAGTTGGGCCGGTTCCAACTCAGATTTTCAATTAGACTGATAGAATTTTTCAGTGATGACGTGTTGCCAACTGAATTTTTCAGTTGGAACCAACAAAAATTCCCGTTGCTTCAACTTTTATCATTTTCTAACTGAAAAAATGAAGTTGTACTGACTGATACGATTTTTCTCAGTGCAATACATGTATAACATTATCATGGCATAATGTTACGATCACACATTTTTCTATGATTCTCGGATGAGTGACAGGTTTTTCCACTGTTTTCTGGGTGCAAAAAGTGTTTAAAAAAGTGAAAAACACAATACGACTCTTTCTCCTTGCGGAAGAAGAACCGTTTTATTTCACTCGTAAAAAAATCTATCACTCCGTTACACTCGAAACATGGGAAAGAACGAAAATATCATTTCGAAGCATACACAAATATTCTTGTGGCACAGGTTGAAAAAACGCCATTCTGAATCAGTGTGACAGTTGCCCTTGCTACTCTAGGGATAACTGTATGAATCAACTCAGACTCATTGAAAATCAGTCGCTTTTTCACTCTTATGTAACATGACATACTTCTTATGACACCATCGTCTATTTCCACAGATGCAATTGTAACACAAATATTGTCTGCATGCGCTCATCGGATTTTACCGAAATCCGTATGTAATTATCGCTTATGACGACACTTCACGTTTATTCTAAAATCAAAGACATGAAATACACAGTCTTCGAACTGGACTGCACAAGTGTTGTAGAAAACCAAGTACAAGTATGGTTGGGTATTATGATGATGATACTATTTTGGCTCTAATGTACAGAATCGTAAATGGTTTTCAACCATACGTAATCCTGAATAATTCATTACGACGCATCTAGCTACAGTCCGAAGGGCGATTCACTCTGGGAGACAACTTGGGACTCAAACTGGGAGTCACGATTCCCGTGACTTCCATGGACTCCCATAATGGGAGTCACGGACAGGGCCGTCCATAGAATTTGCGTGGCCTGAGGCAGATATTCAAGGCGGGGTTACTTAATTGAAAGTTGTTATGAATAATACATTGGAATTTTGACGTTTCGGAAATATTAGGAGTCCTGAAAATATTTGAATATAAGAGTTCTAGTATTTTGAAGATTGGGAATTATTGAGTTTTGTCATATTTGAAGGTCGAAACTCAAGGTTTCAGAATACGATCTGGGAATTTGCAATTTTCAAAGTTTATATTCTGAAGTTTTAAAGTCTAGAAATTTCGAAATTTCGGACATTGTAGAACTTTGAGATTTCGTAATAATAAAGTTTTGGAACTTCTAAAGCTTTGGAGTTTCGAATTTTCGAAGAATGATGGAGTTCTAAAGTATTGGGAGTTTCGGAAATTTTACAGGTTTTTAAAATGTTCGAATTTTGAATTATTTAAGAATGTTCGAAAACCTTGAAATTTTAGAATTTCTAAGATAGAAAATTAGCCAGTCTTGACATTTGTATAGTTCTGGAAATGTCGCAAGTTTTTAAGTGCTCGAGTATCTTGAAGTGATGAAACCTAGAATTTTCGAAATTTGAGGAATTTTCCAAATGTCTGAATTTTTGAGTTTCGAGAATTGCCAAGAACTTGTAAGTGTTTGAAAATTTCAAAGATGAAAATACATTAAGTTTTACCATTTCTGAAGTTCCGGGAGTTCCGCAGACTTTCAAATATTTACAAGTTTTTAAGCAAAGCAACTCCAACATTTTTTACATTTCATAACTGAAACTTTTACATTTCATAACTGGAACTTTTAAAGCTTTGGAAATTTCGGAATTTTATGGAAAGTGTGAATTTTCGAGAAAATCATAAAGTACTGAAATTTCAAAAGTTCAAGAAATCTTTCGAGCTTCAAAAATGTTGGAATTCCAAAGTTTTCGAAAATGTCCAAGAACGTAGAAGTTTTCGAGAATTTTAAAGATCACAGATAATTGCGTTCCGTCATGTTTCAAGTTTGACATCGCTGGAAATCATGACTCCCAAATTAGGAGTCATGTAGGAGTCGACTTCCGTGACTCCCATTAATCGAAGAGTAAATCGCTCCTCGCTCCAGTCACACATCACGATATCAGGAGCTCTGTCATGAAAAAGCGCGTATGACGCCTGTATGAAAATATTAAATATTCTTTTTCCGGAAATAGAAAATTCGATAGGTACGTTGCTGAAATGAACGTTACTTTCGCGATGCAATAAAGCTGCATAAAACATGTTGACCCATTCGTAAGCTCGCAGTCCATCAAATTCCCTCACCTTCTTCAAGCATCGCACTCAGTGCAATTATTAATCGAAATTAAAGACGAGCCATGTCGAAACATGAAGAAACATGACGTGTGGGTAGTAAGTAGTACAAAATGTAACAAAATGAATTTGATATAAACATGGGCGGTGGCCTTATTAGGCTACATTTACTCCGTACATATTATTAAGGGAACGAATGAAACAACTGCAAAAATGGCACGTCTACCTTCTCATCTCTCCTGCACACTCACAACTTACTCGCGTACTACATTGCGTG
>JAPYZK010004042.1:0-10997 GCA_030522785.1 Platygaster equestris
CGAGATTTTTGTTGAAGGAATTTCTAATGAATTCAAATTTTACATATTTTACAAATTTCCCTCACTTTTTGGAAAATGTATTATGAGAAACTGAAAACATTCTCCAACAATACGTGAAAATTCGCACAAATTTTCATTAAAACTAGACCACAGAATCGGAAAAATTTTCCGAATTCTCTAAATTATAAATTTTGCAAAAATTAAAACTACTGAAAAATTCGGAAAAAAATTCGATAAAATTATAAACTATCGACGCCTTTCTGAAATCATCGTAAATTTCTACCAATTTTAATCCTAATTTAGTTTCTGACTACATTTCAAAATATCCTAAAAAGAAGTTAAAACGTACATTAATCCACAGAAATACTCAAAAATATTCATCAATCATCGCATTATTGCATACATTTTTCTCACGTAAGATTTTCAATCACCCCTCCCTTCCCTGCGTACAATTCCGAGAAATCTGTTGACCCCCCCCCCCCCCACCTTCCCCTAAAAAGTTTCACGTAATTTGTGCACGATCCCTATTTTTAGAACAAAACTACGCTTCGTAAAACTGTAAAACCGTACAACTCTTCCATTCCCGTAAAACTCGCCCGAAAGAGTATCCACGAAAACTTGCCACCTCTTCGAAATCGAGAAACGTCTATAGATCCAGCAGGAACGTTTATCCTTCCGTTTTCAAAGACCGATAGTATATCAATGCGAGGGGGAAGCCGACGAGGGTGAACATAGCCGTAGCGAACGCACACAGGCACGTCGACGTCGGTCGCAAAACCACCGGGAATCAGCGAACCGACGTTATTTCGAGGCAGGAAAACCACCCCCGCGTCGTAAACTTTCTGTCACACACAACGACGAGGTGCTCCCGAGCAGAAACGCACTTGGCTCCGAAGAAAATGCGCTCATAACGAATCGTGCTCATTATTCATTATATATTGAAAAACGGCGATTTTTCAGATCGAAAAACGCCAACTTATAGTCACCCTCGAAAGCTCTACCCGACGCTCGCGATATCCGATGAAATTCAGTTTAACTCCTCTCGCCGATTTTATAAACCCCCGATTGAACAAATACCACGCGCGTTTTCTCGATCGGTTTTCCGATTAAGCACGATAAGTGCATGATTAATCATCGTCTTTGATATCTATGGAGTACGCCGCGGTTGTGTTTACATCGTCTCGAATTACCTGTTCGTGACGAGAAGAGTGGCGCTGTAATTGGCGCGACCTCAAAAATCGAATGAAGCGTCATGAGAAAAATTCCAAGTGGTCTAATTACGGCCAATGATCGCCGGCAATGTGGGTCGAGAACGGGCAGTACTGAAGCTCGCGTATGCGGACGATTCGGATGAGTCCTTCGATCTTGCTTGGGGAAAATTCGTTAATTTTGCATCTGTGTTGGGGAGTTTCGTAATGACATTAGTTTCATACACTTTTTCTGACACCAGCTGCGTCCAATGCATTTCTTTTATCTTTATATTGACATTACTCAAATATTTGTTGCACACTGCAGGACTCAACACTGCGCAACAGTACACAACTCGATACTAGTACGGTTTTTCGCCAGTGTGAGTGCGTTCATGTTTTTTGGAATGGAGTGAGTATTTTAGAAGGTCAGGTTTTGCACATTTTTCACTAATACGGCTTTTAGACAGTGTGAGTACGTTCATGTCTCTTATTAATGTAGAGTAAGTCTTTTGGAGATTAGATTTGCACATTCTCTAGCGATACGGTTTTTCGCCAGTGTGCATGTGAGTGCCGAAATTGAACTTCGTAAACTGTACACTAATATAGAATGTTCTGAAAGAGCGGGTACTGACGTAATTCTATTGTTGTCAACACTTTTCTGACGTCAACTCAAAACTAGTAAGGTTTTTCGCCAGTGTGAGTACGTTCATGTATCTTCCAATAAAGTGAGTTTTGTACAGAGTAGATTTGTACATTTCGCACTTATATGGTTTTTCGGCAGTGTGAGTATGTTCATGTCTCTTGATGTAGAGTAAGTCTTTTGGAGGTCAGGTTTGCACATTTTCCAGTGATACGGTTTTTTGCTAGTGTGAGTGCCGAAATTGAACTTCGGAATGTATACACATAACTAATAGAATGTTCTAACAATGCGAGTACTGACATGATTTTATTGATGTCACCTCTTTTCCGATGTCAACTCAACACTAGTAAGATTTTTCGCCAGTGTGAGTACGTTCATGCATCTTGAAATGAAGTGAGTCTTTTAGAGGTTAGGTTTGCACATTCCACACTCATACGGTTTTTCGCCAGTGTGAGTACGTTCGTGTATCTTAGAATGAAGCGAGTCTTTTAGAATTTATAGGTCTGTACGTTTCGCACTGACACGGTTTTTCGCCAGTGTGAGTACGTTCATGTCTCTTGAAATGATGTGAACCGTTTTCAGGTTAAGTTTGCACATTTTTCACTGATACCATTTTTCGTCAGTATGAGAGCCAAAATTGAACTTCGGAAACTGTATACTGAAAGCATTTTCTGATAGTACGAGTACTGACGTCCATAATGACATCAGTTCTATACACTTTTTCTGACAACAGCCGCGTCCAAATCATTCCTTTTATCTCACTGAAATTACTCGAACATTTGTTGCACACGACCGCGGTGTCTCTCGATGTGTTCGTGAGTTAACCGCAGGACAGGCGGCAATAAAACGCGAATTTTATACCGAGCTTCATTGGCATTCGGCGAGAGTGTCGGAATTTGCTGGTGTATAATTTGCGTTCGTTATCACCGAGCTATACAAAGACGTTGCCGAGGTCCGAAAGACGTTCGCACGTAATTAAAACATCTCGCGCTCTTAATTAAAAGAAGGAAAGGCGGCTCGGAAATTATTTTATGTGGTGATAGAAAGTAAGTATCCTTTTCAATGACTGTTTTCATAGTCGATTTTAATGCACAAATCCTCTAAGATTTTATGACTGTCTTCTATCCAGTTATCCAAAAGTAGAACTCGCAATTTCTGCAATGCCGAAGGAAAAATACCGTTGATATCACTTCCAAGCGAACCACCAGACGTCATTCCGACGTCAATCCGAATTTCGTCCCTGACGAGATAAAAATATCAACCCGACGATTTCCTGACTTTTTTCCCACCGTGGCAGGGACGAGCGCCAACCTCCCGTGGGCATATTTACCAACCCGAAGCGCCGAAAAGGGAGAAAAAAGGGCCCGGACGGGACAGTCAAATGTTTAAACAAACGAGCAATTATCTTAACTCGATCTCGAATCTCCTGGGTGTTTCATCTCGGGAGGCTCCTCGTTCCCTGCATCCTCGTATACGCGAGCTCCCACTGAAGTTGTCGTCGGCTTACGCAAAAAGCATTTCATTCGCTGCTCGTGTTGAGCCACGCTTCTCTCCCTCTCTCTCTTTCTCGCTCTCGCGCGGCGGGCTTTCGTCTCCCTTTCTCGCTCCCTCTTTTTCTGCAGTCCCCCGGCAGTCCCGACTCGCCGTGCAAGCGACAGTATCGTTGGGCCCGTCGCGACTCGCGAGGCGACGGGCCCGACATCAAGATGCGATCGCCAGAATCGCGATAAGGGAATAAATCTTTTGGGAATTCAGAGGAAATTCGCCAAGGACGAATCGATGCAGGAGAATGTATATGAATATGAATTTTTAGTTTTGTTTGATACAGACTCGAATATCATATAGGAATTACGAAATGATTTATGATATAAGATTGATTTTTATCTGCGTTTGAAATTTTGAGGTTAGGATGGAATACAAAACTGATTTGTTGAACAGTATATCGAGATTTTTTCCCCAACTCTTCAAACCCGGTATATTGGATTTGTACATGCATTTCTAACAGTAGTAAAAAAGCACAAAGGCTAAAGCTGGCACAAAAGAAGGATGCGCACTCGACTGTAGGATCTTAGAGAGCATTCCGTTTGTCGGTAGGCTCTGATGATGATAGTAACAGAAATGAAGGGGAAAAGAAAACAAGCCAAATGAAAGAAGTAGAAACGGAAGAAAGCGCAAGAAATGCAAAGAGCGAGAGTGGCAGAAATACGGGATCTGTTTAACAGGATGATCCGGCGTGCACAGAAGTAGAAGCCGGGGGAAGATTATTTTTTTCTGGAATTTAAAGGCTAATTTCATTCGCACAAAGAGCGGCTTCGACGGTCGCTTGGCTCGCCGTCGTCCCCATTCTATTCTTGCCCAACTTAGGGCTACCTTACGTTTTTGTTTAGCGATATGCGTTTTCGAAATGTAGCGCCAGGGGAAGGTAGAGTGGTTTTCAGCGGGTATATGACGGTGTGGAGGGACCAAAACCCTTTTTATTTGAGTTTCGTGTTCAGGAAAAATGTATGTGTTGTAATTGGGGTGACCAGCTGACATTGTCGAAAATATAGGACAATTTTATGGGTAGAAAAAGATATCTTCAAGAAGTTTCGGAAGTTATCGATTGAAGTTTTTTTCGAGTTGATATAATAGTAATATTATTTATTTCCACGGGTAGAAGATACTCTTTAGAAGATACAATATTTTAATATATTGGCAACCATCGAGCCAAGTTCCACAAAATATATATTGAAGTTATATAGATATGATAAATATTGGATATATATTATATTATCATGTAACAGATATACTGGAGTTATGAGATAGAATTTTGAAGTTTGAAGTTAGGGTAAAATTTTGAATTATAATGTCAAATTTAGAGTTATCTTCAAGTTTGGATTTGGAAGTTATGAGTTCAAAGTAAAAGTTTCTTGTGCGTTTAAATTTCAAATTGATGAATTTTAAATTTTGTAAGTTTGAAGACGGAGTTTTTAATTTATGACAAGTTGGAGTTTCAGAGTAGGGTTTGAGTGACGAATCACAGTTTGAATTTAAAGTTTCTACGAATTTCAAAGTTTTATTTTGAAGCAAGAAGCTTTTTGTATAGACTCACATTATTTGAAGGTTATGAGTTTCAAGTGTCACGTTGAAGTTTGAAGCTGAAGTTTCTGCAAGATTCGAAGTTCTAAGTTATATGTTTCATGTTCAAGTTTTATGTTTGAGTTCCTCTCATGTCTACATTTCAAGGTTCAGAATCCAAAGTTCAGAGTTAGGAGTTAAAATTTTTTTTTCAGTTTACATCTTAGAGTTTAGAGGTCAATTCTAAATTGAATTTAGAATTCATAGTTTCTTCGGCGTTCAAGTTTTAAGTTAGAAAAGTTTCTGTAGAATTTACATTTACAAGTTGAATGTTTGATGTTAATAATCCAAAATTGGCGTTTCTTACGAGTTTACATTTGAAAGTTTTGTATTTTCAAGTTTCCAGTTGAAGTTCCAAGTTGAAGTTTTTTCGAAGTTTGAAGTGTAAGCTAGAAGTTTCTTTCATATTTATTTAATAAATATGAGTTTCAAGTTATGAGTTTAAGTTTGGTGTTGAGTTTCTACGAAGCTTGAGGTTGGAGTTTGAACTTTCTTCCAAGTACTTTATTCAAAAATGATGAGTTCGAAGTTTCATGTTTCAAGTTAAAGCTGCAGTTTTTAGTCAAAGTTCACCCTAAACTTTTTCGAGTAAAGATTCACTATATTCGAGGGAGAATTCTGCAAATCAAGGTCGAGAGTGGAAAGTCCAGCAAAAGTAAATGAAATTTCACTCTTTTTAGAGTGACATTTCACTCAACAAAATTATTTGAATTCCACTTTGTTCTTTAGAGTGGAATGTTACTCAAAAATGAGTCAAGTAAATCTTATTCATGCAGAGCTGAATTCTCACTCAAGTTTGACTTGCAGGATTTTCACTCAAATTGAATGAATTTTCACTCAAAGAAATCAAGTGCATTACTCATGCAAAGTTCCGAAAACTGACATTTGCAGTTCCCTCGAAGTTCACGTATTTGAATTGTAAATTTGGAGTCAAAGTTTTAAGTTTGAAATGCAAGCTCACGTTTCAATTTCAAATTACATACGTCAACTTTCAAACGTTGACATCAGAAGCCTCTACCAAGATCAAATTTAAAACTTGTAAGTTTGAAGTAAAAGTTCCAAATCGAAGCTTGAAGCTGAAGTCCAAAGTCGAATTCACCTTATAAATTGCCAGAGCTATAAAAAGCTTTAAATAAATCGCACACGATCGTTTTCCAAACAAGTTCCAAAAATTAGGACATTCCGTACAATTCAAAAAAATATGGTACACATTTCGTTACCTGCAATAATAATCTAAAATAACCCACAATTCAATTACAAAGAAAAGACTCAATCGGAGCCCGCGTGATGAATCGCCTTATTCGCGAGGATCCTTATTTTCCAATAGGTTTCCGGGGCGCGATTCAGTAGACCGGAAGTTAAACGAATCGAGCACTCGAAAACAGACACCGCAAAGAAATAAGCTAAAGCGTCTGAAGCGACGCTCCGAGGCGGCATAACGGACAGCTCGTCGAAGAAAGAAAACGCCCCTCTCGTCTTTGACAGAAAAATGCAAAACCCCAAGTAGCTTTTCGAGGATCGACGTATCGGTTGCTTTCACAAATCTTCGTAGTTACCTGGACGATCATCTTGTTTGTAGTGAAGAGAGATGCGGAGATGAACGGACACTCGAGCCAACAATGGTAATGAATACGTTTAATCCAATTGGTTGAAAGGTTCAAGCTCATTTCGGCAATGAGGCCTTTTCCGAAGTGGATGACAAAGCCGTGCCTGACCGCTCCGACAATGGGAAATATTGGATAAGCGTCCTTTCATAGGGAAGGATCCGCCGGCTACCGGTCCAGGTAAACGACACATCTTGACGATTTGGGAGATGAGACATTGCAGCACTTCAGTGCTCATCCAGTATTTGTATCGATTTGTATGGCGTTCGATTTGTTGTTGGGTCAGTTGAGGAATCAACAACAATAATTAGGGAAACCATTGTAACGGGATCGATGCATTTTAATTTAGTATTTGAATTTGGTGCCTTTTAATTACGTTACGTTAGGTGTCGTGGGTGTCATCAGACTGTCGTCTGCACCTTTTCTCGTCTGGCGTGAGTAGAAGGTCGGACACATTTTTTAGCTCTAATTGTAATCGTGTCATTTTTTGACATTTATTGTTTAATTTCACGTAAAGTTGGTATTCGGCGCGTAGAAAAAGGTGTGTGGAATACTTTGCATGATATATTTTTTTGTATTTCGTGTGTATTTTGATTTTTTTGAGGTCAATTCGATTTTTGGCTAATCATCCTATAAAACGAGGTATTTATGCGATTTGTATGTTTTCTGACGCTATATGAATTTTTGTTTTGTCTTTTTTATATGTAATTTTCGTGGTATTTATACTTGTGAACATTTAATTTCGTATTTATAATTTGTTTTGCATATGTTTATGTTTTAAATAGATTTGAGGTTAGAATCGATTTGACCCTTTCCTTCAGCAACCATCCTCAAAATTTTCAAATTGTTGGCGGGAAATATGAAATTATAAAATGCAGTTCATAAATTCGCTACAGCATGGATAAATAAATCGCGAGTGAACTTCTGGATACATTTAAAGTAGTGTCAGAATGTTGAGGGAATTTTTATAACATCTTCTGGCAATACCAAAAAGTTTTTAAAAGCTCAGAACTTTTACGTCCTTTTTGGAGAATCGGACATAACTTTTTTGATGTCAACTCAAGACTAGTACGGTTTTTCACCAGTGTGAGTGCGTTCATGCATCTTCAAATGAAGTGAGGTGAGTCTTTTAGAGGTTCGGTTTGTACGTTTCGCACTCGTACGGTTTTTCGCCGGTGTGAGTACGTTCATGTCTTTTAATGTGGAGTAAGTCTTTTGGAGGTTAGGTTTGCACATTTTCCAGTGATACGGTTTTTCGTCAGTGTGAGTGTCGAAATTTAACTTCGGAAACTGTATACAAAGATAATTTTCTGACAGTGTCAGTACTGACATTTATTTATTGATGTCAACACTTTTCTTATGTGAACTCAAAACTAGTACGGTTTTTCGCCAGTGTGAGTACGTTCATGTATCTTTAAACGAAGTGAGTCTTTTAGAGTTTAGGTTCGCACATTTCGCAGTTTCGCACTGACACGGTTTTTTACCAGTATGAGTACCTTCATGTCTCCGAAAAAGAAGCGAGTTTTTTTAATGTCTAGATTGCGCATTTTGCACTGGATACCATTTTTCGCTAGTGTTAGAGCCAAAATTCGACTTTGGAAACTCAACACAATTACGGGTTTCCTGGGTTTTTCGTCAGTGTGAGTCTGTTCATGTCATATCTTTCAACGAAGTAAGTCTTTGAGAGCTGAGGTTTTTACATTTCGTGAATAGGTACGTTCATGTATTTTAAAACAAAGTGATTCCTTTAGAGGTTAGGTTTGCACATTTCGCATTGACACGGTTTTTGCTAGTGTGAGTACGTTCATGTCTTTTAATATGAAGTTAGTCTTTAAAGGTCAAGTTCGTACTTTTTAAACTGATACCGTTTTTTGCGAGTGTTAGAGCCAAAATTAAATTTTGGAAACTGTATATACTAATAAAATTTTCTGACAGTGCGAGGAGCACTGACATGACTTGATTATGTCAACTCAAGGCAAGTACGGGCTTCCTGGGTTTTTCACCAGTGTGAGTCTGTTCATGTAATATCTTTAAATGAAGTAAGTATTTGAGAGCTTAGGTTTTTACATTACGTGAATAGGTATGTTCATGTACTTTGAAATAAAGGGAGTTTTTTAGAGGTTAGGTTTGCACATTCTGAACTGACACGGTTTTTTGCCAGTGTGAGTATGTCTATGTTTCCTAAAATGAAGAGAGATTTTTGAATGTATATTTGTCGCATTTTGCACTGATACCATTTTTCGCCAGTTTAAGAGCCGAAATTCGACTTCGGAAACTGTATATTATTATGTCTATATACAGCAGAGAGACTTTTCTGACAGTGCGAGCACTAATGTGACTTTTTAATGTCAAGTCATCTGCACTATGAGTACGGTTTTCCGCTAGTGTGAGTAAGTTCATGCCTTCAAAAAATAAAATAAGTCTTTTGAAGGTTAGGTTTTCACATTATGCACTAATATGGTTTTCCGTCAGTGTGAGAGCCGAAATTCAACATATTACTTAACCGCTTCATCTTATCGAAATCGTAGTCAACCGTATGAAACAACAAAATCATCACCCAATCGTCATAACTCGAACCCCCACACTTTATCTCTATTTTCTCCATTCCGAAAATTTCCGATCCATCCGCACATGACCCGCCAGGGCGCGAAACGTCGAAGACAGTTGAGTAGTTGATAACATCACGGTAATGGGTTAAAAATGAAGCTCGCAAATCCGCGATTATTCGCGGCATCACGTCATTGGCAGTGTGCTTAGACCGGTTAAGCGATTCGCCGTGCGTCCTCGTAAACACACGAGCCCACCGCTTCTGTGGGCCGGCATTCTCCAAGGAGCTAACAAGAGACTCGCCATTGACCTGTCACTAGAGTGAGGGCGGTTAGTTATAGTTTATTTATCGGTTTCACGTAGGCTGGTGTTCGGGCCGCGTTTACACGGCTCGTATACATACGCCCTTTCCTTTAGCGTGCGTACGAAGCGGCGTGTGTGGTCTGGAGGAACGCAACTATTGTTCAACTCGGAGAGTTATGTATATTCTTCTCTATCCGTTCCTTGTCAGTCCACCATTTCGAATGAGTGCTCTGGGTAAATGAAGCCGATGTCGTTGAAATTCGCTCGCGGTGCCCGGTGGCCCGGCGTGTCACCAAGGCGACTGATTGCCCAACATTTTTGCATTTCCAGCCTTTGGTTTTCGAATTCCGTTTGAAATTTATGTGCGAGGGCTACATTAAAGCTCAAAACTAGCGTAATTGTTAGTTTCGATGTGTCTTGAGATTCCGGTATTTTTCGAAAACCATCAGAAAATGGAGCTGTTCACACAATGCTTACGCTAGTTGCGAAATCAACTATTCTCTCTTTGCTGATGGAGCACGTGGCAACTCCAGCGTGATAGGCGAAAGTTTCCAGGTAAGATGAAGCTAACAAGAGCGGATTAGGAACGAGAGACACGCGACCAAGCAATTTAAGCCTTTGACCTGGGACCGTTAACGAGATGGCTATAACGAGACGCGACGCCTGGATCCCGAAGTGTCTTGGCGCGGAGACGAATAATGATCCGGCTAAAACAAAAGAATCCTCTCCCGCGGAGAACCCGGCGCCGGGCTGTCATCACGTGTAGCTTTCTCGGTGGTCTACTTCGGCGTTTCTTCGAAATATCTTCGAGAATCCACATTTCATGAAGGAACTACCCTTTCGCGCGTTTTGCCGAAAATGACAAGTGTAGCTGACTTGACGAGATCCGGGCCCGAGATAACGCTCGTACTGTTTGCCCGAAAGTTCCGTCACTCCCCCTTATCTCTTTGATCCGGCGGCGGGGTATTATATATTCCCCATCGGCGAACTAATGTAAACTATCGCATTTTATGAGCTGCCCCTTTTATTCGGTAACTGACCGCGTCGAAAGGCGATGTTGCGCAATCGAATGGTTTTCAGTTTGATCGGGTATTTAATTTATTTAATTTCATATATAAATTGACAAGCCATACATACAGATATGATTACAAAAGGATTAGGTGGCGCCGATTATAAGTATGAAGTGAGCCGATAGTGTGTAAGTATGAATAAAGAGAAATATAAGCGCAGAAGGAGTAGCTGATAAAATAACAATACGTTAAGCGGAAGCTCAATGTGTGTATTGTTGAAAACGGTATAGATAGGGTGGCCAGAGGTGATATTTTGAGAGTACTCTCGTACTTTTGACCATGTCCTGGTGAACTATATTTTTTTACGATTCGATATAGAATGTACTATTATTTCGACGTTATAAGGAAAATGGCGTGGGATAACTACATTTGAAGATTTTTCAACCTCTGGAACTTCATAGGGTAACTTCAACTGTAAGCTTCGACTTGAAACTTCTACTTCAAATTTATAAGTTTCTAATGTGATCTTGGAAGAAGCTTCCGAAGTCAACGTTTGAAAGTTGACGTATGTAATTTGAAATTGGAA
>JAPYZK010004043.1:0-10995 GCA_030522785.1 Platygaster equestris
GGCGACGTTCAATTGGGGTCATCCCCACCTATCCCATCAGCTATCCAGTGTATATTACAGATCAGTGGTTTGAGTCATTTCCCACGTGCGCGCGTTCACGCGCGTTTGACTACTGTTGACGCTGTTGACTACATAGTGGCGTTTATTAACATTTAAACATTTAAAGAAGTATTTATTGTGAAAATAACGAAATGCAGCCCAACAAACGAAGCAACACCCTCAATTTTGAAGGGTGTAATTACTTTAGATATCGGGTCATCCTTTCAACACTATCCGGAAAACCTACAAACATTAAGAACATTCGGGATAAGTTCGATGATCCGGGTGTTAGAGGTTAGTTTTTTAATAACAACAGTCTTTCGTAACGTATGTAAATGTTTGCAAAATGGTGTATCACCATATTAATTAATTGAAAATAATTCATGATAATAAATTGATCGTTTGTAAGTAAAAAGCATCTAATAAGTTTGCCCTAGATTATTTTCTTTCAGAGTCAACTTAATGTGTCGAATTTCATGGTATGACATCTTTATTTTCTACAGAATATGAAATAAATTTTGTTCGACTTATGGATAAAATCACAAATGGCCAAAAAATTAGTCTCAACGAGACGGGGACTGATTTATTATTCAGGCCTGGAAGTCTTATCGGTGGTGACTTCACACACCATTGTAACTCGGGCCGAGGACTTAGTTACTATTTGGAAGCTTTAATGGTCCTGGGGCCATTCTGCAAAAATCCCATAAATGCAACACTTTACGGGGTTACAAATAACACTTCAGGTATGTTTTAATCAGAATCTCAGAATCTTTCAATTTTACTTGCTAGATATGAATCATAGTCAATTTGTTTTGTATTTACTTGAAGTTTTAAGTATTTCAACAGATTTTTAATTTAAAACTTGTTCAGAATAACCAAAGTACATTGTTTCCAAATTTAGACCCTTCGATTGATCGACTAAAGGCATCAGCAGTTCCAGTTTTGAAGCTATTCTTACCAAGAGATGATGACTCAGTTGCCTTAGAAATCAAAACACGTGATGTCCCTCCATCGGGATTGGGAGAAATTCACTTCCGCTGTCCTGTTGTCAAATACCTCAAAACAGTTCAGGTTGATAAAAAAACATTTTTTGTCTAGGGTGGCTAGACGTCCATATTTTATGTTAGTCCATATGTCTATTTTTTATAAAATGTTTATGTTTTTTTCTTCAGTTTCGAAATTTAATTCTTGCATGACATTTCCAATATTATACATTCAAATGAAATGAATGTTGTATCATAAATCTGAGAGTATGAAATTTGACAATCCAAATTATTTGACTCAAGCAATTCAAAAATTCTTTTTAGAAAAGCTGACAATCGAAAAAATTTTACTTTTGATCTCATATGTGAGTCCAGAATAAGAAACTTTCAGAATGTTAATGAAATTGTGGAATAAAAATGTGTCCATCTGGAATCAGGTAAAAAGAAAATAATTAGAAGAAAATATTGTTATTACACAATTTAAAAATGAGTAAATCTGAGTTTGAAAGTTAATCTTTAAACTTGATTCAGAGATTATTCCAGATGTATTTGGTTTTGGGTGTTGGAAAATTGTGGTATTTTTTACTCTGTCTACTCACTTAAATTCTTACTTTAATGTTTGAGAATGCATTTTTTTTATTTGTGAAATTTTTTTTTCAGTTTGAAAAAAGTGGCCTGGTGAAACGAGTCCGAGGGACAGTTTGCACCATTCGAGTTTCTCCAGCGGTGGCAAATCGGATGATCGAGTCAGCAAAAGGAGTTCTTTTGAAATTTTTGCCAGATGTTTTTATAACATCTGATGCTACCAAAGGAGCAAAAAAGAGAAAGGCTGATATAACTTATCGTCCTGGTATAATTTTTTTTCTCTCAGTTCTGTTTCATTTTGTTATTTTTCAGTAAATCTTGTTTGCAAATGTATAGATTTCAGTTCCTTTTGTAAGCTGTTGAATCTTTGATTATATTTTACAAAAACTTGAACCTGGATGTTAGTTTTCAGACTACTGATAACACTCAAAAAGTCATTAAAAATTGATATCTAGATCTTGAAAAATGACAAAAATTGAGTTCATGCTGATGTTCTAGAAGCGTAATCATTCTGGAATATTTTTTGAGTGCATTAATTGATATTTTGATTAATATATGTAAACTAGGGTTTGGAATCACCTTAACGGCCGAAACCACAACAGGAGTCATTTTAAGCGGAGATGCAGCTTGTCCAGAGACAACAACGAATTCATTACCTTGCGTCCCGGAAGATCTCGGCAAAAAAGCTGCCAACCGACTTTTGGATGAAATTTTCAGAAATGGTTGTGTAGACTCTCCGTTTCAAAATATGGCTGTGGTTTTCATGGCACTCACTCAGCGAGACGTTTGCAAGATGGTGCTTGGACCATTGACACAGCAAACGTGAGAATTTATTATAAGAAACTAGTTCTTTTAATTTAATTGTATTTGATGATTGTTTAATCAATAGTTCATTTTTCATGTTCAAATTTTTATGATTCCCATTCTAAGTGTTTGAATTTTTCAATGAAGATTTTTTCATGTTAACATTCTATTACATCTCTGTTTATATTAAAGTCATTCAGGTTGTAAAGTTTAAAAATTTTCAGTTAAGGAAATTTATTCTAAAATCCCTCAAATGTTCTGATTCTTGTTTGTCCAGTTGTAGATTTAGATACTTTTCAATTTTTATTTTCTTCTTTTTGAATTTATAGATTATTAAACTATATTAAACTCAAACTCATAGATTTTCAAATTATCAGAATCAAGAAAGGAATCATAATTTATCAAATGGTTTTTTATATTTACAGAATCCAATGTTTGAGAGATATTCAAGAGTTCTTCGGCTTGAAGTTCAAGTTGGAAAATTTGCAAGACGATGAAGGCGTGGAATTGGAGCAAGTTCGATTAACTTGCTTTGGAACTGGATTCGTCAATTTGAACCGCCGCGTTTTGTAGAAATTTTCAGGTATTCTACAAATGTTTATCAATTTGTATAAAATTTGTCTTGAATTCTGAAATGTTTTTTCCTTTTATTCATGTACATAGATGAAAGTATTGACATAAAATCAGTTTACTTCTAAAATTGTTTATAAAAACAGATTATTTCTACATAAATGGAATCGTTTCTGTATGAAACCTGTTTTTGTTCATTTACAAAATATTCTAAGTATGATATGACAAGTAAAAAAATGAATTTTTCAAAAAAAATATTCATACTTGAATCAGCAAAAATGAACTCTTTCCGTACCAAAGAGCAGGAAAAAAATCATGCTGATCAGCATGATTTTTGCGCGATTACACTTTCCTCATAACATTTTTCAAAATAGTTTCCTGCTTCGTAGTAATTTTCAGCATGCCATGCTATCAATGAAAATGCAGTACGAGTTTATTAAACTATCATGCTAGATGTTTTTTTTTTCTATTGATTCCGTTGTGAAAAATTAATTAAATCGGCTAACAATATCTGATTGATTCATGTTACAGTTTGATAAAAAAAAAATTCAGTATGAATTTGTATAGCTTTTGTGAAAAAAAAGGCATTGAATAAGAAAGACTATTAATTTCAACACTTCTTTGTCGATACAAGTTTCTTGATTAGGAATAATTCGAACAAAATGTTGGAAAAATGTTGAGCATTTTTAGAAAGTGAATTTTGAGTCTTCATTTTCATGCCTTGTTCACAATTATATCTAATATTATTGGATATTAAATATATCCAAGAATAAGAAAGAAAATCAAGATTCTTTTATAAATGAACAATTCAATTTATCTCACATCTTCATTTTTCCAATTTCAATTATCCTACATGTCTTTATAATTAATCTCGTATTTTCATCCGTTTTTGCTCGGAAAATTATTTGGGATTTTGTGTCCGGTGTGCTTTGAGATAGTCAGTTCTTTGCTGACCAGTTCCAACTTTCGAGAACTGAAATAAAGAAAAAAATATCGTTAAAATAAAAAATTCCAAGACTCATGATTGCGAAATTCAAAAAATTGAAAATGTTTAAATGAAGCTGAAAGTACATGATCAAAGATGAGATTTCGTTAAGCTAAAAAAATATCATCTTTCGTTATGGTTCCAGAAAACAGCTATTCTTCAAAAGCAAAAATTAGACGACTCAATAGTAAAAAAAATATTTACCTGATCTTTAGCTCTCGCCCATTCTTCAGGATTGCGACCTAAAATGAAAAATGTGGATCAGTGGTCTATTCACTATATTCTACAAAAATAATTTATATAATATTCCTTGAAGGAAAAAAAATTTTCTATTTGAAAATGAAGTCTTTCCTTTTCGCAAAAATGCAAAACTTTCAGGTTCGCATTTTATGACGTCTGAAAATCGAATAATGATTCCATAAATTTTTAAAAATTAAACATTCTCAACGTTGGTTATTATTAACGTGCTAACCGTTTCCTACGTAACGTCCCGCGTGATATGTGCCGTGAATCACTGGTCGAGCATAATTTTCGTAAGCTTTATTCCCACCGAATTTCTGATCAAGCGAATTTGAGAATCCACGATGAGATTTATTGTCTCGGTCAAGTTGTCTTTTTTCACGTGGTGCAGCTGTTGGATGATAGGGAAGAAAATTATTATTTTCGTGATTTCTTTTAAAAAAATTTGCTGTGAACACATTTTTCATGTAGAAGTCGCTATTTTAAGAATATTGTAATTTTTTTGTGTTTGAAATTCGTAAGTTTCAATATACACATCGAAACCGGCAGACTTAGAAATTTCAACGAATATTCTAAAACGCAAATTCGGAAACTGCAAAGTTTGAATGTCCATTCTCTAAAGAAAAGTTTTTCAGTTATGAATTCTGAAAAATAAAATTTTATGAGAAGTCGAAAACTCGAATCACAAGTCAACATTTCGAGAGTTTAAAAACTCTAGTATGCAATTCCAAATTTTCCTTTCTGAAAATATTTGATTGTAAATTACACTCGAAAATAATGAAAAATTTCAAAATAATATCTGCTGCATAAAAATACAACTCACCTATTACGATCACGCATACTGCAACCAACAAAAGAAAAACGATGTTGAACAAGTTTTTCATTTTGCAATTATTTTATCCGTAGATCACTTGACCGATCACAGCTCAGAACTGAATAAACACTCGTTCTTCAGATTGCTTGTTTAAATACCCTTTCGAATTACTCATCGAATTGAGCATACTCGATCGTTATTTGCAATGACTGATAACGCATCTAAAACCGCGTGCATCTGCAACAAACTATTGCAACATTTTTACTCTCGGGCTTTTCCCGCTGTGGCGTCAACGGGAAGATCATGTACGAAAATGTTTTCCTCATTTCATCAATTGATTATTTTCTGAATTTTTTTTTTAATTTCCAGTGATAAATTGACGAGGCTTTTTCAGTTAAAATTTTGAATGATTAAAAAATTGTACCTAAAACTGCCGTGAAACGGAAGGAAGTCGTAAGTCACTTTTTCTGTAAGGTCTATTTTCTGTTGCATTTTCGTTAGAAAATGAACCGTACGGCGAAAGTGACTTACGGTTTTCTTCCGTTTCACGGCAGAAAAAAGCTCCTTCCTTTTATTCATAGTCATGTTCATTCGTTTCTGTCATTATGACAATTCATTTAAAATTCATAAACTTTCTCTGATTTCCGAAAGTGGACATTTTATTGCCTCAACAATTCGAAATCACAAATACAAAATAATTTTAAAAAAATCGTAGAACAATTGTTTGAATGTGCCCGTCGTGTGCGAATGCGCTACCTGGTGCCGAATTTGGGCAACACAAATGTTTTGCTCCATTTGTCATTTGATGACAACGTTGAAATCAATTGAAATTTGTTTTGTGAAAAATACTCAAAACGACAAACGAAATCTCGTTGACTTCGCTTAATCGAATTTTCGGAAAAGTGTAGTCGTGTAAAATAAGAAAAATTGCGTGTTCATTGCCTGGGATGGGCTTAATCACAAGTAGGCAAAATGCAAGCGTCGAGGAAGTTGACATCGTTTCCAATCACGCGTACAAATATCCTCCCCGATCTGGTGAGTTGCAATTCGTTGTTATTTCTTTATTTTAGTTTATTCACAGTTTTTGAATGAATAAATCGCATTGTACAGCAGTGCATTTAACGGCCTAATGGCGCGGTTGGGGGGATGCGGCGTTCTTCAAATTTGTAACTGATTATGATCATTCCTGAATGTATGTTGTCAATTAAAATTTGTCTTTTCAGTAAATTTGCGAAGATTTCTGCTTTTTTTCTCCACGTTTTCCAGCAGTTATGAAAATAGTGAATGTCAAGCAATTTGTCTTTCATTTGAAAATCGAAATTTGTCAAAATGATAGTTTAAAGAATGAACATGGAAGAACATATGATTGAAATTTGACATCGTACACAAATTTGAAATTTTAGATGTAAAAATGGTTGATAAATATTCAGAAGACATATGTATTAATATATGTAATATTATATGTAATATGTAATATTATATATGTAATATGTACTAATATATGGAATACCTCCTATGTTGATCCCTTTGAACAATACAAATAATTTATGAACAAATGTTCATCCAAAATCCATGTTTTTCGATATTCCCAGTCAGTTTTGTTATTGATTGGCAATTAAAATAGTTTTTGCCAGAAAAAAATCCACCGAGCCGGGAATCAAACCCAGGACCTCCCAATTTCATGTCGAGTGCTCTAACCAACTGAGCTACTTCGGATTGATGATTTCCTCGCAGAAAACATCAATCCGAAGTAGCTCAGTTGGTTAGAGCACCCGACATGAAATTGGGAGGTCCTGGGTTCGATATTTGAACATTCGAAATTCGAAAAACAAGGATTTTTCTTTGTATTAACAACCCAGTAATAAAGAAACGTTTTCAATTTTATCCAAAATATTTTCCCCAGGAAATTACTTTGGAAGCCATTTCATCATGGGAGGTGAAAGATTTGACACCCCTCAACCGGAAGCTTACCTTTTTGGAGAAAACGCAGACTTGAATTTTCTGGGGAGCAGACCGACACCAGTAAAAATACATTACTAAAATTTTGATATGAATCATTCATAGGCACCAACAAATTATGAAAACTGAAATAATTTTAATCTTCATTAAAAATTCTATACATTCTTGTCTTACTTTTGTGTTTTCTTTATCAAACAAAATTTTTTAATATTTTAAAATCTGGGGAAAATACAATTGGTGTTACAGTTTGTTTCAATTTCAAAGGTACATTAGAAAATGAATTGTAAAATTGTGTAATATTTTTGTATTTTTCATTATTTTTGAATGTTCGAATTAGAGGGGTTAAAATTGGACTTTTTGAAATGTACATTATTCACAAATGATCATTGTTTTGTATTTTCAGTTTCCATATCCACCGCCTCAGCCAAATGACCCGACGAAGACACTGAAAAGTTTGGTTAATATAAGGAAAGAATCTCTCAGGCTAGTGCGAAACGTGGAAACTTCGCAATCGTCTAATACCAAACATTACAATGATGCCGATCCTGAAAAAAAACCGACGCATTTTAATATTGAATTCACTTTCGATTGCGACGTCAGATGCAGTATTACAATATACTACATGTGTACTGAAGATGTTACTACAAAAGAAGTTACGTAGGTATTTTCATGTAATTGATCAGAATTTGACATCAATCTTATACTTACTGAGCATGAGGATTCAATGTTTAGAGTTCAACATGATTTTCTGCGAAATTTAACGAGATAACATTGTATGAAATTTTCGTTTCCCTGTATAAATTAACAAAATAGCCATATTTTTTAAATATTGCTTGTTGATTGATTCAATAATTTTTTCAATCTGAAGTTTTCTTCACATATTCGACAGCTAAATTTGTCTACTCCTTTTTACAGAAGTTTTTGATTAAAAAATATATGTAATTGAAACTTTTTTTTCGAGACGATAAAATTATAATGTGAAGATACAATGTTTTAACATCCCAATTTAGCTTCATCAAGAAGAATTACAATTGTTGAATAAATTTTCTTGATTTTGAATGGATACAATTTGTATACATTTTGAATAGCTGAATAATTGATACAAACATGTTTCCTACTTAATTGTTTATCTGTGAGTTTTTTTACTTATAATTTTATTTGATTGCTCAAAATATTATGACTCAACTCAGTATTGCCGAGATGTTGGTCAGCTTTATTTTGTGTCTCATAAACTCGTTGATTTAGCTCATTGGTTATAGTCATGTGATGGTAACCCAGGGGTTCTGGGTTCAAATCCCCCCTCTGAAAAAAATTATTTAATTTCTGCCAAATCAGTCCTTGTGTTGCTGTCATGTGTTTTTTCCATCGTGAACAGGGTCGATAAGGACTGACATTAAAAACCGAAATCTAGCCAGCATTTCAGACTGAATTAAAAATAGTTGAAGTGCAAGATATATATCGGTGACAAAAAACACTTTTTTGCATTCAAATTCTAACTTGATATAAAAATTTTGTCAAGTCGTTGACTACTTTTTGTGATACCGGGATTTACAAAAATCGGTTATAAATTTGAAAATTTACAAAATTTTTAACAAAATTTTTTGTAAACAAAATCAAAGTTTTCGAAGACGATAAAACTATGCATTGGCATTGAGATTGAAGAGTTATAATTTTTGTTTTTCAATTTATTGAAATGTTTATAGCAATGGTTTTAATTTCAAGTTATTTAAAAAATGTTTTCAGGTTTATACCAAGAGATCCTTCAATGACTTCAGAGACCTACCGATATAAAAGAAGCGCCAATCAGCAGTTTTGTCAGACTTCACACATTTTTGACCCTACTTTATATTCCGAGGAAGAGCTTTTGTACAACACAAACAAAGAAGTAAATTTAAAACCATGCAAAAATTTATATGTACTTAACTTGATGACTTTAATTTTTTCGATTTCCGATTTTTCTCAATTTTTATCAACCTGTTGAGATTCTCGTTTTTCAAGGTATAATTCCATCAAATGAGTCTTCAAAAATAGCGATTTGTGCAAAAATGATAGATTTATTAATTTTTTTTTTCAGATTATCCCAATAGCGATTCACTGCGTCGCTGAAGAAGGAAGCGATGATCTCAAACAATCTCAATTAACGATCGCTGTCGTTGAAAAACACTCCGATGGCTCTTACATAATAAAAGCGCAGAAACAGAAACTTTACGTTGATGGACTTTGCTACCTGCTTCAGGAAATTTATGGCATCGAGAACAAAAACACCGAAAATATAAAAGTAAACAACTTCTCAAATTTTACTTGTCAGTTTTTAAAAATTTCATTGCCTTTTAACAAACGAAAAATTGTATCAAATAAGGCAAATGAAACTGTAGAGTATGTTCGTTACCAAACAACATTTTTTAACGCATTGCAGTTATTGCTTTGATGATTTCGTCAGTGTTGTCAAAGAATTTTTTTTAATCCCACCTACAAACTTTTCAAACTTTCTGTGCTTCCGAAAAATCTAAGGTTTGGTAAAATTGTAACTTCGATAAAATGTTTTCTAAACCCTCGAAAATTGAATTCTGAACAAAACTTTGGTTTTGAGTGATGAGAAAGCTGTGTGGAACTTTTGAGTCGCGAGTTGATGAAAATCCTCGCTGATTTGAGTTATGAAGTTTGTAAACTTTGATCTTATCTGACGCAGTTATTTTGTTGTAATTTTTTTTTTCAACTTGTCGCTAAATTTATAAAAAGTGGAGCAATGATTTTGGTCAGCAGCAACAGGGAAGCGACGAGGACACGGAAGACAACGGCTCGGAGTGCGTCATCTGCATGTGTGATGTGCGCGACACGCTCATTCTCCCTTGTCGACATTTGTGCCTTTGCAACAGCTGCGCGGATTCTTTGAGATACCAAGCGACAAATTGCCCGATTTGTCGAGCGCCTTTTCGTGCTCTTCTGCAAATCAAGGCCCTACACAAAGCTACCGGGACAATCATCACGAATCCGCCAATTCCAGAGGTCAATATTTAGCGAAGAAAGTTATGAACAAATATGATTAAAAAAGTGGTGGTTGAGGGGGGGGGGGAGAGGGGGGAGGTAACTAGCTCCCTGATAACGGAATTTTGGAATTACGCTGTAATTAGTGCAAAAAAATTACTGAAAATTCAGTAACATTTATCAGAGTTCGACGGAATTGTTTCGAATCAATTAGTCTGTAAATTTATATCTAAAAATTGTAGATTCCAATAAAAGTTTCAACATCTGTACAAATTATCTTGTCGATTCTTGAATCGGCATATTTTTTATTCAGTTGATCAGCTGTAAAATTCCGAGATCTGGAATAATTTTTCCGATTTTTTACATTTGTTGTAAATGGCTTAATTTACACGAAATTTAATCATTGTGCTCTTCCATTTTCGAGCCTTTTTGATAATTTTTGTAAATCCGAAATATTTTCATAGAGTCTTTGAAGAAAGATATTTGAGTAATCCTAGTACTTTTTACAAATTTCTAAGGAGAATTAAAAAATTGCAGAATTTTTTTTGCAGTCTGAACATTTGTACTGGAATATACTTGACATTTGATGTTATTTTTATAGGGGAGCTGTGAAAACATTCCAGCAGGTTACGAAGCTGTTTCTTTGATCGAAGCCTTGAATGGTCCGTACACCCCGAGGTTAGCGTCTGTTCCAGTTGAATCTTTGGAAGCTCCGGACGCGACAACAGCAAATGCCATTCAAGCTGCAGAAGTATTGAATAGGTGAAAATTTTTCACTTCCATTGTCCAAAAGTTCTGATCAAAGCAAAAAATAGTGTATATTTCCGTTCACAAATTTTGCATTGAAAGAAGGAAATACATTTTTTTTACACATGCACAAAGACGGCCCTTTTTCATGTTACTTTTTTGTATGGGACTAATTAGATATGTGATTAAATCTGACCGACGGTTGAATTGGGTTGATATCAGTATTTTTTGTAATTTTCAACAACATAATTGTTTCCATCCTGTATTGCCCGACAACCTTTTTT
>JAPYZK010004044.1:0-10995 GCA_030522785.1 Platygaster equestris
AATTTCTTTCGAAACGAAATTTGAGCTAGAGCCTCATAAACTGATGAAAAATAGTATATATATTAGCAAAATGATCCAAAAAAGGTTAGAAAAATTTTTGTATATTTTTAAAAATATTGAAAAAACATTTTTATAAAAAGTTTTTTTTTATAAAACTTTTATAAAACCACTTCATAAAAAATGCATATTTTATAAAACTTTTATAAAACCGACCTTATAAAAATTTTTCGTGCGGTTTTTATAAAAATTAGAATCACTAGGGTACCGTCCACTATGCGCGATTTTTTTTCGAAATTTCAAGTTTGGACATTTATGGACGAGTAAGAAATGGACTGAAATATCAAAATTACTTTAAAATTTAAATCATTGAACTCAAAAAAAGTAGAAAAACACATCCATGAAATCGAGCGATTTTACTGAATTTAGTCATAATCCCGATGTTTCATCATTCAGCAGCGAGCACAGCAAATCTTTTTACTCAATATTTATTAAGGAATTAATAATTATATTAATATACAATATATATAAATGAATATATATAATATAATATATATGAATACATAATTATATTAATATCAATTTCACTTAATCGTTTTACATCTTTTTATATTTGCATGCAATAGGTTATAGTGTGTAACTAATTTTACTTCAGCAAGATACCGAACTCTCAAACCCAAATTGAATTGAAAACAGAAATCGAAACAAAGAAGTAAATCAATATAAAAAGCTAAGGTATCCAAAAAGCAAAAATTAAAAAATGTTATACAAGTTTAAAAATTTCTACCAACTCTCTTCTGATTACATTATCAAAATTCAAGATATTCAAAGATGAAGAAGCAAAATATTTAACCATGCTACCACTAAAATAAAACACGCCAACTTTTCGCTATAAATGGCCGTTTATATGTCAAAATATGGAAACTAACAATTACAACGATAACGCTTTATAATACAAAAAATCATTACTTGTTATTTGGGCAACTGTACAAGGAAACTTAGCTTTTAGGCTACACACATCTTTCGTTTCAGACATTTAAAAAAGTTACATTTGATTGGGTAATAAGTGCTATCAAATGACGTAAAAAATAATTATAAGCATATGAATGTATTTTCTAATCGTCGAATTTGATAGAATTCACACTCATGTCAATTTGTCCTCCGCGATAACTTCCTCGTTTCTTCTTGGTCTTCTCATGACGAAAAGATTTTCCCTTCGTGTGTTTCAAATCGTAATTCGCTCTCTCGCCCCATGATCCTCGCGCGCCCTTCTGCAAATCAAATCATCAATTAGTGTTCACGCTTTTGCTATGAAAAATCGATTGTCTCGCAAGTTTGTAAATCCTAAATTAATAATAATTTAGGAACTTTTTTGGAAAATCAAAAGGCCTGGACGAATTTCATTTTTATTGAATAATGCTTCAGAATTTGAGTACTTAATAATTCAAACTCACAAAAACAGACATTTTAATACAAAATTATTGTAGATGATATATTTTCGACAAATTGATGAATTGTAATAGTTTTATGACGTTAAAATAATGTTTTTTTGCATAATAAATAAATCTATCAACACTTTAGCAATTTGCACAAATTAAAAATGTAAATAGACTTATTATATTTATATTATAATAATTTCAAAAACTCGTAGACGCAAGGTTAACTATTATTATTATCTTTTTTTGAAGCTTGATTGAAAGTTTACAATTTTCAGAATTTTGGAATATAAACTTTTAAAAATTGTTCTCGAGTTTTTAAAACTTGCAAATTTTGAGCATTTTGAATAACCATTTTCATCAATTTAGGCAATTACAGAATTTTTCAAGTTCTATGATTTTTTTTTATATTCTCAAAATTTAGAAGTACCTCAAAGTTTTTAAATTTTTCAAGGTAATCAAAATTCGCAAATTCAAACATTTTAAAATTCTGACGTGTTTAAAAATGCTCTGTAATCAATAAAACTTCGTTTCAAAATTGATGAATTTTGGACGTTTGAAAAATGTCTCAAAAGTTTTTAAATTTTGAATTTTCAGAATCTTTCAAGTTCTATAAGTTTCAGCATTTTGGTAATTTCAAACATTTCCAAATTTTACTTTAAAAGGTTAAACATTTATATTTCAAGTTCCACACTCGTCAGCATTCGTAGAGTTTCAAAATTTTCATGTTCATAAGTTCAAGAAAGTACATAATTTTCCGAAATCATAAAAAAAAAACCACACTCAATTCGTTTTTTTTATATATATTTTCAAAATTTAGAAGTATTTCAAAGTTTTCAAAATTTTCGAGTTACTCAACATTTGCAAAATCAAACAACATTTCAAAATTCTGACGTATTTAAATATGTTCTGGAATCAATCAAACTTTATGCTTCAAAATTATTGAATTTCTCAAATTTTGGACGTTTGAAAAATGTCTCGAGAAAGTTCTTAAATTTTTAATTTTCAGAATCTTTTAAGTTTCATAAGTTTCAGCATTTTAATCATTTCAAAAATTTTCAACTTTTACCTTCCAAGTTTATACATTTATATTTCAATTTTCACACTCGTCAGAATTCGTAAAGTTTCAAAATTTGCAAGTTCATAAGTTTGAAAATTTTCATAATTTTCCAAAATCATACAATTAAAAAAAAAAAAAAAAATCGTGTAATTTTTGAAACTGAACTCCAAAAAATTCCCTACTTAAATTCAAAAATCCGAAAAACCACAATCCCAAACTTTTTCCCAATCTAAAATTCCTGGTACACCCTCCCAATAAGAACAAAACAAACAAAAAAACCAAACCAATAATTCAGTAATAATTTCACCTTTCCAATAACAACCAATCACAATTAATCATCGAAAGTAATTTTTTTGTTCATGGTCTGGCCAGTGAACTCCTCGCCTCCGAAGGATTTTCGGTTTTCGAATCCTCCACCTCCGCGTCCACGTCCACCGCCGCGTCCGCCGAATCCTCTACCTCCCCCGAAACCACCCCCTCGTCCACCTCCCCTTCTGTCACTGTCGTTACCCCCCCAAGATTTTCGGCCCTCGAAACCCCCGCGGCCACGGTTACCACCACCACGATTATTACCACGTCCCCTGAAATCCCCATTTCCGCGACCTCGGAAATCGCCCCTGCCGCGGCCTCTGAACCCGCCCCCCCTACCTCCATCGTGGTTCCTCATACTATTTTCACCACCCTCTTCGCCCTCCTCGCCATCCTAGAAAACAAAAAAGTCAACAGGTCAGTTGTGGCTCGACAAAAGAACTGCAGTACAACATTTCTCTGATGGTCAATGCACGGAAACTCAATCGCGAGGCAGGATTTATTAAAAAAAATGAAATTTTTTAGTTTGAATTCAATCTTAAGCTCCCTTTTGCGAAGCAACAAATGACCTGCATCCCCTTCGTTTTTGTTTCCACACATTTACCTTAGCTTCAAATGAATTGTTGCTCAATCTGGGATCCGGTCGAATTTCCTCGTCATTCACTCGTCTGAACGGAGTGTTCTACGACAAAATTCGTTATCAGTATGACTTTTGATTGATTAACAAAAATTGTTTTTATAATATAAATATTATATAATATTAAAATTAAATATATAAATAATCAGAATTCATGATCAGTATAATTTTTGATTGATTGAAAAAAACTGTTTTTATAATATAAATTAAATATATGAATAATATATATGAATATTACATATTGAAATTATGTATATAAATAATATATATAAATATTACATAATATTAAAATTATATATATAAATAACCAGAATTCATGAAATCAGCACACAAAAAATGAATATCCTAATTCCTGATTGAAATGCTCAAGACGTGAATGAATAAATAAATTGAAGTAACTGATAAATTAAATTTATCAAGGTATTATAAATGTTATTAAAATAAAAATTCATTAGTTAGAACAAAATATCTTATTTTGTAACTTGATTTACAGATATTTTATTATGAAACCAATCGACCAATTTCAGTGTTGCCAGGTGCCCCCCCCCCCCCCCCTCCCCGAATAGAGTGCTATTTCCCCTTAAAATCCGTCACTTCCTCCTAAAAAAATTTTTTTCGATGTTAGGTACTAAATTTCGATATCTTCAAAACTGACACCACTGTAGTTTTAAAAGTTGTAAAAAATTCTTTGATACTTTCGAAAATTCGGGATATATCTGACAAATTGTGAAATTTTTTCGAACTAGGGAAATTTCATACAAATCATAAGATGTTTCATAAATTATGAAAATTCCGTAAATTTTTCGAAATATCAACAATTTTCTCTTCAAAAATTTTAAACATATTGACAAATCCAAAAAATTTTGATCAATTCAGATAAATTCGAACACTTATCGTGGCTAATTTGCGAAAATATTCTATTTTCTGTAAATTTTCCGAATTCCGAAAATTTTGAGTTTTCAGAAATTTAATGAAATTTTTAATATTCTCGAAAATTTTGAAATTTTTTAGAAAATCATAAAATTTTGGTCAACTTGTGAAAATTTCGAAAAATTACAAATTTTCGTAATGTTTGTGGAATTGTAACATTTTTGTAAGTTTCTAAAACGTTTCGGAATATTATTTAAATCGTTGGACATTTTTGAAATTTTTCAAAATTTTCGAAATCGTTGAAAATTTCGAAAAATTAAAAATTTGCGAAATATTTGTGGAACTGTAAAATTCTTCTATGTTTCTAAACCGTTTCGGAATATTATTCAAATCGTTGAAAATTTTCGCAATTTTTTAAAATTTTTGTGAAAACTTTCGACCAATTTTCAACACAGAAAACTCAAATTGCAACTTGAAATATCAACCCCCTAAAAATATTGTTCCCCCCAAACTTCTCCCTAAAAGTTTTGTATCCCTAGAATTCCCCCTAATAGCCCGAAAAAAGCCTTAATTTCGGGGGAAAACCTCTAAACTGGCAACACTAACCAATATGAATGAAACTTTGTCATTTTAAAAATGATCTAATACAATTTTTCAATATTCTGAAATTTGTTCCTCTGGATCTATTATAATTGTGAAACGAATTTGTTATTAACAACTTGTTGAAAAATGATAAAAAAAAAACATTTTCAAAATGTTCAATTTTAAAAATGATTGAATAAAATTTTTTTATATTCTGAAATTTGTTTCTTTAAATTTATTGTAATTGTGAAACGTATTGGTCATTAACGACTTGTTTAAAAATTATAGAAAAAAAAAACATTTCTAAATTTTGAAACGGATGAAATGAAAATTAGTTTATTAGTTCCAAAGACAAAAATAGACAAAAAGACTTCGTTCAAGTTACCAAAATGTGAATTTGACAGTAACTTAGTACAGATAAAGTTTGTTTTTTCAACATTTTAACAAAAAAAATTAGGATAACCTTTTTTGTGTCAATTTTGAGGAATTCTGATCCATATTTGTATGGTTGAAAATAAATGAATAAGTGCACACTGCATTCTAGTAAATTATGGAAACAAATAAAATTATAAAAAGTTATATAATTATAAAAAATTATATCGACTTTGGAAATGTCTTCATGCATATTTTTGGCCTTTTTTCACTATAATCACAGACTTCAAAATTACAAATTTAAATGGAATAAAATTCCATAAAAAAACTTCAAAAACATGATTTAAAATCAATTCATTTGAAAAAAGTTCTACGTACAGGTTTCAACTTCCAACTTGACAAAGTTCAAAAAAACAAAAAAACAAAAAAAACAAACAAACAAACAAAACAAAACAAAACAAAACAAAATGCATTTCGAACTCAATTTTCTCAATATTGGCTCGGAGTAATTGATTTGATTAATCAAATTTCAAAAACTGCCAAGTGTAAATGCTCTTGAATATTCCACTCTAACAATAAAAATTGGGATATTTAATTTTTTTCAAGTTTCCAAAGAAAACTGATCACTTTCTATAATTTTCATAAATGATTCAATTACTGAATCATCAAGTGTATAAAAAAACACTTAATAATAGAAGAAGAAAATTCATGATTAATAAAAATTGTTTATACCTTGTTTCCATTCATTGCTCCAGCCTTCACGAAATTTCCATAGTTGTTCTTAATGGCTTTTGTAGCGGATTCTTCTTCAGCTTCTTCTTCGTCGTCATGTTTTCGTTTAATGCCTTTTCCTTTGACAGGGGATTGAGACTTGTCCTTCTTCTGCTTTTTCGGAACCTGATGTTACTAATATGCATTAATATCAACATTTTAAATTTTTTCATCCAAATATTAATATTTTTCAAAATTCTTCAATTATATAAAAATTGTAGAATTTTTGAAATTCCAAGAATTTACAAGTTCCTCAAAATTTTTTACATGTGTAAGTTCCTTGGGATTTGTAAAATATTTTTCAAGTTCTTCAAATTTTTTGGAATTCTAAGAATTTCTGAAATTGAAGTTTGGGGCTAATTAAAATTTTATCACTTCAAAAAACTGCCAAAATCCTGAGATGGCTAAAAATTTGAAAAATAAAATTGTTTGTTGAAAATAGCAAAATTTTGTAACATTTTTCTGAACTTGTCAGAACATTCAAGTTGCTTGAAATAAAAATTTGCAAGTTCCTTCTAATTTTCAAAATTTGCAAGTTCCACAAAATTTTTCAAATGTGCAAGTCCCTTGGGATTTATAAAATATTCTCCAGGTTCTTCAAATTTTTAGAATTCTTAGAATTTCTAAAATTAACGTTTGAGGCTAATTAAAATTTTATAACTTCAAAAAACTGTCAACATACTGAGACAGCTAAAAAATTCAAAAACTAAAACAGTTCAAAACAGCAAAATTTTGGAAAATTTTTTTCAACTTCTTAGAACATTCAAGACGCTTGGAATAAAAATTTCCAAGTTCCTAGTACAATTCTCAAAATTTGCAAGTTCCACAAAATTTTTGGCATTATTAAAATCACCTAAATTTGAAAAAATGGCTCAAGTTTTAAAAAGTTCCCAAATTCCGATGAATTTGCGAATGTTGTTTCATCAAAATGTTACTAACTTCCAAAATGTTCATAGTTCTGTAAATATTTAAAAATTATTAAAAAATCTGTTCAAATTTCATCATGGGTCCTACAAACACTTATTTTCTCATTTCATTCTTTACTCAAAACAATGTCAACACCAAAACCACGAACAAAAAAACCCATTAACTCCAAAACACCTCCACAAACATTTCTCCAACCCAACAACTCAAAAAATACCTCTTCGGTCTCCATCTCTTCCTCCACAACCTCCTTCTTCTTCTTCTTCTTCTTTTTCTCTGATTTTGCCTCCTTCACTGGCTCCGGCTTCTTCACCTCTTCCTCGTCACTATCATCATCATCATCGCTGTCATCATCTTCCTTCTTCGCCTTCTTCGCTACTGGGGTCACCGCTTGTTGCTTCTTCACAACCGGAGTGTCCTCCACGTCGCTACTACTTTCATCATCAGATTCTTCCCTCACAGCTTTCTTCGCAACTGGCTTCTTCACTGTTGTCTCCTCTTCGTCGCTGCTCTCATCATCAGATTCATCAGCAACTTTCTTCGCCACCGGAGCCACGGTCACTTTTTTCGCCGGTGGTTTCTCCTCCTCACTACTATCGCTGTCATCTTCGTCGCTGTCATCTTTTTTAGCTGCAGCCTTCACCGGTGTTTTCACAGCCACCGCTTTTGGTTTCATCTCCTCCTCTGAAGAATCATCCTCATCCGAGGATTCTTCCTTCGCAGCTACAACAGGTTTCTTCGCAGCAGGTTTCTTAGCAGAAATTTGTGTCACGGGTGCATCATCGTCCGAGGAACTGTCGTCCGAGTCAGACTCCGCAGCTTTGGCCTTGGGAGTTGCTTTGGCCGCTGGTTTTGCAGCAGCTTTCGCAGGCGTAGCTTTCGTCTGGACTTTTTTTTCATCCTCATCCGAACTGTCATCGGAGCTGGATTCGTCATGTTTTTTAGCTTGTTTAGCTACTGGTTTCTTGGTCACCGGTGCTGCTTTCTTCTCATCTTCAGATGACGACGACTCGTCGGAGCTAGATTTTGCGGCTGCCTTGGGAGCTGGTTTGGCAGCAACTTTGACAGGCGTTTTTACGGGCTTCGCTTCATCTTCTGAAGAATCGTCATCATCTGAATCTTCCTGCGCAGGTGCTGCTTTGGCGGCACTCGCCTTTTTGACGGGAACTGCATCTGGTTTTTTTGTTTCTTCGTCATCAGACGAGCTCTCGTCGGAGCTGTCGTCTTCCTTGGCGGGTTTTTTGGCGACTGGGCTTTTAGTCTGAGCTGGTTTCGTCGGCTTCTTCACTGGTTCGTCTTCTGAGGATTCATCGGATGATTCTGATTTTTTGTTGTCGGCCTGTGCTTTGTTTGCCTGTGCCTTTCCATTGACCTGGACAACTTTCTTCGGTGGTTCATCTTCGCTATCGGAGTCGGAATCCGAGCTGTCGTCGTTGTTTTTGATGACGATTTTCTCGGGAGCTAGTTTTTGGTAGACTTGTATGACCTTTTCCAAGGTCGGCGAGCCTTTGGATATTGAGGGCTGAAAACCAACAATTGTGTTAAAATCAAAGAATTATTTTATCTCAATCTAAAATTTCATTAACTAAGGAAATCAAAATGGATGAAGCAATTTTTGAAGAATCAATAAGTAGACCATACAAAAAATGTTATTTTTTTTTTAATTTTCGGAGTGACATGTTTTCTTTAGAAAATCATAAATTGTTGCTCAAGGAACATATTCTGAGACAATTGTGAAAAAACAGTAATTCTGAGAAATTTTGTAGCAAATATTTTCTTGTTTCCAAGCTATTAAAATAATTTAAAAAAAAGTTATTTGAAAGTAAAATTTGACTAAGTATGTTATCTCACAAATTTTAAGCTCAAAGAAATTATTTGAATAACAAATTTTGAGTTTAAAAAATGTTTTGCATCACTATGAAATTGTTAGAATTGATCAAGTATCACATTTTGTTGACTTTGCCTTATATAAATTTCTCAAATGGCTTGATAATCGAATTTAAACAATGATTGAATATACAAAAGAGTCATTTTGAGGTGCTTATCAAAGTTTGATATAAACTAAAAAAATTTGATAAAAAAAATTACAGAATAATCATACAAATAGAAACTGAATATGGCAGTGAATTATATTAACAAAAATACAGTTGAAAAATCGAAAATATGAATGTTGATTCCAAATTTTGTGTTTTGTTTTTTCAAAAGATGATTATATTTCAAAAATATGGAATTTTATAATGGAAAAATTACTCAATACATGAAAGTATCTAAAATTGAGAAAATGCAAAAATTTCACAATATGAAAATTCTTGCCATTTTTAATAATGATGAAATTTATAATTAGAAAAAAAAAGCAGAAATTAGATCATACTTTTCAATTATCGTATAAAATATTCTATTAATTTTTCAATTTGATATCAATTTTTTGATTGGGATAAATTTTTCTCGAGTTGCAAATTTATCAAGTAATATCAAATTTGAATGTTGCTTCAATTTCTTAAGTGATATCGAATTTGGATGTCGCTATACTTCTAAAATTAACAAAATGTTGCTATTTCAAATTCGAAAAAAAAGTTTCCAACTCCTCCAATATTTGAAATTATCCATTAATTTATGGCTATAAAGGCAATAATTGGCATTTATGTCTATAGAGGCAATAAAATCTTGCAAATTTCAGGAATTTCAATTCTACGTAATAAAATATAAAAAAATTACTGCGTTAAAAACACTGAAATCTATTTTACAATTTTATATAATTCATCATCAGCTGTTAATATTACAATGCTTGTTTTTTATCAGACCTCAAATACAAAATTTACAAGTCAAAGTTAACCTCGAAAAAGTTCTCTTCTAGAATCAACTTTTTTCACGGATGACGAAATTTATAGAAAAATTTACAAAAAATCAAATCACAGAGAATCCTACATTGCAATAAATAATGTAAACAAAAGTTTAAATAACATCAATGGCAAAAACAATTCGTTTATAACCTCGTTTACAATATTTCCCAAAAGTTTAAAAAATGCAGTTCTCATGTTTTTCGAATTTTCAAATTAGAAAATTGATCTGGATATATAAAACATTCTATAATTAAAACACGAAATTAGTTCGAAACGTCATATTTTTCCTTCCTTTCCTAACTCATGGGAATCTATTCTTCACCTTCCGAACCAACGTGTTAACCTCTAAAAGTCATCAATAACATTGAAATACCATGATATTGAAAAAATGCACTCTTATTTTGATCCGGCAAATTTCAAAAAGACAAATTTATTAGAAATAAATCTCGCCACTCCACACACGTCCTGGACATATTACCACACCATGCAGCGAAGAGAGTAACTTTCCAACGAAATCACACTTATCAAAAAATATGCCTTATCGTAATTAAACAGCTATTTTGAACCGAAAGAAAGAAAAACGTGATGTTTTCGAGTATATTATTCAAACACGTGGTGGGACGAATGGCGGGCTCTCAAACTATGACGGCCGGAAAACGAGCGTGCAACGTGATAATTTGTTTGACTTACCGCTTTGAATTTTTCTTGGAAAACACCGGCCAAATGTGCGTCTTTTTTTAGAAGAAAATCGTGTACCACCGCGGTGAGGCATTTAAAATCGTTTGAAGCCATGGTAAGCGTTCGCAAAACACTTTATGAGAACGCAATGGCCGACAGAGTAATCCAGAGTAAACGCCGGAACCGAACACAACTGAACGCGACGAGCGGATCTTCTTGAAGGCTGTGGAAGGCCTGTGAAGGCTGGTGAAGGCCGACGCAGGCCGACGTGGGCCGACAATTGCCGAGGCAACAGCGAGTGTTCAAGTTGGTTCAAGTCAGCGTCCCGAACTATCGATTTCGCTTCTCTCTCTAGCATCGAACAAAACATAAGCTTGTCTTTGTTGCGTGGCATAATTATGCTACGAGTTCGGAACGCTGTTCTGCGCACAATTTCGCGCCGAAACCCGCCCTCTTCTCGGGTTCCGTTGCCGAAACGCCCAAACGCTGCCATGGAAGAGCACGTTTATATCAGCCATA
>JAPYZK010004045.1:0-14666 GCA_030522785.1 Platygaster equestris
AAATAGGAGTTGATGGGAATCAATGGGAGTTAATAAGAAATTAATGGGAATTAATAGAAATCAATGGAAATTTATTGGAATTGAAAGCCAATGAGAATTTACAGGAATTAATGGGAATTGATGAAAGTCAATGAGAATTGAGAGGAATTGATAGGAATTGATAGAAATGAATAGGAATTGATGGGAATCAATGGGAGGTGATGAAAAATAATAGGAATTAATAGTTATCAATGGAAATTTATGGGAATTGAAAACCAATGAGAATTTACAGAAATTGATGGAAATTAATAAAAGTCAATGAGAATTGAGAGGAATAGATAAGAATGAATAAGAATTGATGGAAATCAATGGGAGTTAATGAGAAATTAATGAGAATCGATAGGAATCAATGAAAAATTCATGGGAATTGAAAGCCAATAAGAATTAACAGGAATTGACGAGAATTAATAAAAGCCGATAAGAATTGAGAGGAATTGATTGGAATTGACAGGAGTCGATGGGAGTTGATAGCAAATCATGGAACTTGATAGCAATCGATAGGAACTGATGGAAACTGATGGGAATCGACTATAAGTGACGGAATTTCATCGGCATAGATAAGAATCGATGGTAATTGATAAGAATCGATAGGAATTGATAGGAATCGACGGAAAATGGTGGGGATCCATGGGGATCAACCCAAATTGATAGAAATCTACAGTAATCAATCCGAAATAATAAGGAATGATAAGAAACTAACTAACTGTTCGGTGTGGGGGGGGGAGGAAGGGGGGAGGCTAAAACTTTTTTCATAATGTACGAAGATTACCCAAAAATTCTTGAACTCCATTAAATATCTCCATTCACCACTCAAAAAGGCACAAGGTTAAACTTTTGTCCCTAAAAAATTTCGAAATGACAGAGATTTTCAACTTGTGAATCAGAACATTATAACATTCACGGAAAGGTCACATCACCTTCATTTCATGAGACACGCTGAATGTAATGCGATACCCGTGTTGCGAAATACCCCGCCCATTCCAGATTGAGAGTTTAACATGTTCGGTGATCCTACCTTATGTCTTGTAATTTCGGATAAAGTTCAAATCCCTCGGAATACCTACGGCACTGCAGTTACAGTATCGGAGCTTGATACATTGCTTCCAACAACTGTTTTACGAACTCGTTTTACGTTTCCCGCTTCCATTCTAATTCTTTTTTCATAGCTACAATTTGTGCAGTCCAAGTACGAGTCTTTACTTTCACATAAGTAATGAGCTCTCGGTAATTGTTTGCATGTTAACTTTCGATTTGCAGTAAATCTTTGACCAGCTTCGACGTTTACGATTCTACTGAGCTATCAGTCTCTGGATTTTTCGAAATGGAAATAAATTTCGAGGAGGTTGTAGTATTGGATGGAGTTCTGTATTTTAGGGGCTTGAAGTTGTTCGTTTTTTGTGTTTGGGGTTAGTGAACTTTTTTAATGGTGGACATTTGTGGCATTTTTAAGTTATCCTGAAAATGTCCTAATGAAATTAGGACCTGTTGGAAAAAAATGTCTTAAATGTCTGGGTTATTTTTAACGAACAATATTGGTTTGATTGGAGATATTTTGGATGAAATTTTTTTTTTGTAACTTGGAAATTTGGAACCTTTAAACTTGAAGAATTTATGAATTTTGGAACAGTGAAATTTTTGAGAGTTTAAAACTGAGAAGATTCAAAAATATTCGAAACTGGAGAATTTGAGATGTTTCCGAAACTTTGAAAATCTCGAAACTTGACAATTCACAAGTTTGTGAATTGTTGAAATATTCGGTATTTTTCAACATTTTCGGAAACTTTGAAATATAGAATCTTCATAACATCAAAAATTCGAAATACCTCAAACTTCAAAATACATGCAAATTTTACAGAACTTCGAAATCACAAACTCTATAAATTTTGGAACTACTAGGCTTCGAAACTTCTAAACTTCGAAACTTTGAAAAGTCGAAAACCGGGAAAATTTCGAGCTTCGAATCTTTTTAAAACTTCGAAGATTTTTGAAATTATTATTATAACTTGGAAATTCCGAAACTTTCAAAACTTTCGGAATTCACAAAACTTCAAAATCCAAAAATCTCGGAACTTCTAAGCTTTGTAACTTGAAAATTCTTGGAACTCAACAAACTTTAGACATTCGAAAAGTTAGCTCCAAAATTCGTCAAAATTCTTGAAACGTCAAAATTTAAGAACATTGAATTATTCCAAATTTGCGAAACTTCCAAAACTTAAGCACTTTATGTTTCTTTAAAGCTTCAACATTACAGAACTCACGAAATTTCCAAAGCTTCAAAAGTTCCAAAACTTCCAAAACTTCAACTTCATATTTTTTCAAAACTTAAAAATTCAAGAACTTACGAAACTTACGAAATTTCGGAAGTTGAAAAACTTCAAAATGCTTGAAAATTTCAAAGTTCATCGAAAATGATCAAAACTTCAGTATACCTAAAAACTCCCAAATTCTTAAAAACTCCAAAATTTTTGCATATTCTCAAAAACTTCGAAATTCCCAAACTCGCAACATTACCAAAACTTTCAAAACCACATGATTCCTCAACATTCCAGAACTTCCAAAATGTTCCATAGCGTCAAAAGTTCCCAAATTACAGAACTTCCGAATCTTCGCAACATTTTATTTTACAACTATATTCAATATCATTATCAACGCCAAACAAAAAATTTTTACTCAAAAAGCTCGTTTTTTTTTCAATTGACAACCATTTTTGCATCCAGCAGATAAACTCCAATTTCCGCTAAAATATTATCAAAGAATTTTCGCGTCCGATCAAAGTTTGGTTTGACTACTTCTTCCGTTAAATCTCTCGAGAAACAAGGCTCTTTAATGGAAGAACCCTGTCTCTGTAAGCTAGATTCTCGAAGAAGATCATCATTTGCTCGTACACTCTGAGATGCCTGATTCTCATAAACCCCACTTCTTGGCAATATCCTGGCAAAATATCACATAGCGCCCCATGTGTTTGTACAGAAAACATTTAGAGAAAGGATTATTAAATTGCGCCGGGAGGAACATACGAAAATGTAAAACTAACATGAATTTGAAATTGGTTATGTAACATTTCTAAGTCAGCGACATTAAATCAACAATCAAGAATTCATTTATTTACTATCCAAGTAAGAAAAGTGATAGAATGTCAATGTGAATCGCAAAACTCATTGTTGAATGAATTACGGAAGTTCCCTAGTCCTGAATAATTCACTTTGGAACAACGAATGTTTTCGAAAAAATGTTGTCGCGTCGAATTGTATGACGCGTATAAAAACAAGCGTTAGAATTGCCGATATGTACATAAAGTATTGACGTTCGCTGATAACCACTCGAATTTTTCGCATGCTGGTGAAACAGAAGACAAAAATGCTGTCTTTTTTTTTGTACTTCAACATTTATTTTCATGGGAGTCCTGGATATCGAAAAAATTTATTCACCTGTTTCTGTTGTACCAAATATTAGTGCTTAATTTCCGGAAATATTAAACCTTCTGAATTATTTGCGAATGAATTTTTCTAAATTGATGACTCGGAGGCATTATTACAGAAAAAATAGTACATTCCTCAACGAGTGCAGAAAGACATTTTTTTACGAATGTGAGGTTTGCAAGACGAGCCGAAGGCGAGTTTTGCAATCACATTCGTTAAAAAAGCCCTTCTGCACAAGTTGAGGACTATATTTTGTTTTGCAATCACATTCGTTAAAAAAGCCCTTCTGCACAAGTTGAGGACTATATTTTTTTCAAGAGCGTGGAGAAAATACGATTTTTGACGTTTTGAACCGTGGAGAAAATGCGTTGGCAAAAAAATTTTTTTCGAATCATGTTCGTATTAAAATCTCACGATTTTCGAAATTTTCAGCTTTCATTTTTATTTCTTTAATTCAGAGTGAAAAAGTTTTTTAGCTTCATAAACCGAGCAAAAAACGTCAAAAATCGAAATATTTTGAAAATCATATAATTGAAAAAAAAACAAGTTTTTTCCGGCTCCAAGTAATCCATTTCAAAAACTGGTGAGTTGAAACGGTATACTTCTGAATATTTTTGGGTAATTTTCGAAAACTTTTTACGAAAATCTCAATTTTTGACATCTTTGTATGTATATTAAAGCCTTAGCAGTTGGGATCGAATGAAAATACTTCAAACAGAAAAGTTTTGAGTCGTGGAAGAAATCGAAGCTCCGCGCCAGAAAATGCAAATCCGTGCGATTTCGGAACTTTTTACGAGAATTTTCTGCGATCCGCTAATTTATTATTCGCTTCGCTTGCGTTTTGTACACTTCTGCTGAACTTTGGGAAAACTTTTTTACATTGTGGATAAAAAAAAACAGTACAACTTGAAATTGGAAACTTAATAAATCTGTTGCATTGGAAAATTAATACCGGATATTGAAAAAATTGTTCAGGAAGTGAATTATAACTTCAAAATTTAAAAATTCGTAAATTTCTGCATCTGGAAATTCAAAAAATTTCATGACTGCGGAAAAGTAAAAGTATGGATAAAATGATCGGAATCATTAAGAATCTAAAATTTGATTCAAATGTTTTTGTTATTCTATTTTATCATTTTTATACTTATTTCGGGATTAAAGGGTCAAAGTTCGAATGTTTCTTACTGTGAAAGTTTGAAAATCCAATTTTTCTGTTTGCAAATTTTAAAAACCCAAAAATTAAAATTCAATTATTTTATTTTCGGTTGAAAATGGAAAGTAGCTCAAATTCCGCGATTTTAGAATCCATTTTGGAATTCATCGTTTTTTTGCAGGAAAACTCAAAATGCTAACTAATTTTCAGCTTTCAAAATTATTGAATTTTAAAATTTCATCGCCTAATTATTGAATACATACATTTTGGGATCTACAAAATAACATTTCAGAATGTATGAATTGCCAAATTTCACCTTCAAATTTTCCAATCGGAATGTCCACGTCTCCGAATTTTCGAACTTTCGAATTTGACTTTTCAAACTTCGAAATTCCTCAAAATGATTTTTTCAAATTTCAAAATTTCTTCAATTAGGAAATAACAATTCTTTTTATTACCATATTCCCAACAAATGTTCAAATTCAAATAAATCTTCTATTTTATTTCCCAGTTAACTTTCCGAAAGTTTCAAAATAAAAAAATTCAACACAATTTACAACTAAGAAAAAATAAAAAACAATAAATAAACAAAATGATTCAAATCATCAAGAATCAAAATAAAAATCTTGAAAGACATTCTGAAACTACCATTTTTCCTCTCAAAATCCCTCAACCACCCAAAATCGACGCACTGCATGATTGGAAAAACTCCATTATTACATAAAATGACGCAAAACATTACGAATCTGGAATGTGAAGCTTCGAAACGACGTACTTTGTAAAAGAGTCGAGCGGAATGATCGCAGTCGACGGGCTACAAATGCACTCGCGGCTGTGAATACTAACAAACAAGAAACTATCGAAGACAGAGCTTGCAGGAGAAGGGAAAGAAACTTTTCCGTCGTCGTAAAAAAAGGCGTTCCGCGAAATTTCGCCACATAAACCACTTCCAACGAAATAAAATGGATTGCGGTCCAAAACCTGATACGCTTTTTCAATGCGATTCTCTGTACGAATTCGGAGCCGGATATCGAAAGGTGATCGTGTTCCAGGCAAAATTACGGCACAGAAGAAGGCTTTGAAAAGCAAGCGAAACCGGAGAAAAACGCGGGCTCGAGCGAATATTCGATTAGCGGATTAAGGGAAATTCACGTGCTAAGTTCCGAACCTTAAGGATCCTCGAAAGTTGGGTAGACGTGATTATTAATGGTATACAGAGGACTGCCAGGGTGTTTAAAACTTCCGGATCCCAAATATTTTTTCGTATTTCTCCGGAATTCGAGAATGTTCGAAATTCTCAAAGCTTGAGAATGCTGAAAAATTACAAAAATTTCGAAATTCCAGAGCTTTAAAAGTTCAAAATATACAGACGACTGTAAGAGTGTTTGACACTTTTAAATTCGAAACACTTCTTCATATTTTCCCGAAATTCGAGAATTTCCGCAATTCTCGAAGCCTGAAAAGTCCCAAGACTACTGAAATTCCGAAATTCCACAAGTTCAAAAGTTCGGAATGTTTCTAAACTTCAAAATTCATGAAAACTCCAAAATGAACTTCACACAAAAGAACTTTATATTATAAAAATGTAAAATTGAAGGGAGGTTATGGGATTTTAAGGAATTTCTACGGAAACAAAGGGATTTTATAGGACTTGGAGAAAATTTATAGAATCCAATGGTAATTCATACGATATAAAGGGAATCGATCGGATTTACTGGTAATTTATGGCATATGATAGGACTTGATGGAATTTTGAGAGAATTTATGGGATATTAAAGGAATGTATGGGGAATAGTGGAAGATGTTAGCATTACAAGGAAATTCATGGGATTCAATGGTGATAAATGAGACTCAAGGGGACTTTAAAAGAATTAATAGGAAGTTATGGAATTTAATAGGATGAAGTAACTTTATGGGAGATGAAGTTAACGTATGGGAAAGAATCGTCGTTTTTGAAAAATAAACGGAGTCCATGGAATTTTAAGGAATTTCTAGGGACTTCATGGGATTTAAAGGTAATCAATGGAATTGAATGGTAATTCATGAGATATAAAAGGGATTGATGAGATTTAATGGTAGTTTATGGGATTTGAAGAGATTTCTCAGAACTTGAAAGGAATTCATGGGACTTTAAGGGAATGAATGGGATTTAATGGTAATTCACGGAATGATGGAACTTGATGGGTTTTTCATGGTTTGTATGGATGGAGTCAAGGGAATTTGTGGGATATTAAAGGAATGTATGGGGAATAATGAAAGGTGTTAGCATTACAAGGAAATTCATGGGATTCGACGGTGATGAATGAGACTCAAAGGGACTTTAGAAGAATTAGGAGTAATTTATGGGATTTAATGGAATAAAGTAGCTTTATTGGAATTAAATGTAACGTATGGGAAAAAATCGTCGTATCTAGAAAATAAAGGCAGTTCATGAAATTTTTAAGGATTTGCAGGGACACGAAGGAACTTCATGGGATTCAAAGGGAATTAATGGGATTCAGTGGTAATTCATGAGATACGAAGAGAATTGATGAGATTTAATGATAATTAATGGGATTTCTAGGGACTTCGAGGGAACGTATGGGACATGAAGAAAATGAATGGGATGTAATGGTAATTTCTGGAATAATGGAACTTAATGGGATTTTCTTTGGAATGTCAAAGGAATTTATGGTATATTAAGGCAGTGTATAAGAAACAAGAGTAGATGTTAGCATTTCAAGAAAATTCATGGGATTCAATGGTCGTCAATGGGAGATAAAGGGACTTTGCATCACGAGGTGATTCATGGGAATCGATCCCAACGAAGGGGACTTGAAGGTACTTTACGAAAATTAAAGAAAATAAATGGGATTTTATGGGTTAAAGTGACATTATGGGAGTGGAAGGAAATATATCGACAAAAATCGTCGTTTCTAGGGAACAAAAGAAGTTTATGGAACTTTAAGGGATTTCTCTGGACTTAATGGTCTTAATGAAATTTAAAGAAAATTAATGAAATCCAGAGGTACTTTATAAGATATCAAGGGAGTTTATAAGATTGATTGGTCATTTATGGGATTTTCAGGGTATATATGGAATGTGAAAGAAATTTATGGTATGTTGAAGGAATTTATGAAAAATAAGGGTCGATGTTAGCAGTCCAAGAAAATTGATGGGATTCGATGGTAATGAATAGGGCTCGAAGGAACTTCACAAAAGTTAAAGAGAATTTATGGGATTCAATGGAATAAAGCAGTGGTACGAAATGTATGTAAAAAAAATCGTCGTTCATGGTAAATGAGAGGAGTTTACGGAATTTTAAGGGATTTCTAGGAGCACGAAGAGTCTTCATGGCATTTAACAGGAATCGACGAGATTTAATGGTAATTTATGGGATTCGAAGTGATTTCTAGGGAATAAATAGTTCTAATGGTAGTACATGGGATCTTTTTTTCATCTTCCTCCGAAATTTCAGAAGTTTTGAAATTCCTAAAGCTCAAAAATCCCAAAAATTACATACATTCGAAAATTCCACAACTCGAAAATTTTTAAATGTCCCCAAACTCCAAAATTCATACAAACTTTAGAATTTCCGCAACAACCCTGCCTGACAGTTTAGTTCGTGTCACACACATACATGTACATATATTTTTCGTCGTTGAAAGTCACTCCAGGAAACTCGAAAAATCCCCAAAACTCGCGAATTTTACCCAATTCACGACAACGATGTTCCCTTGTTTGTCGCTAAAACGTATTTTGACCCGCGTGTCTGCGACGCGAGATAACACAATTGCTCGCGTTGATTGGTCGACGCGCTTTGTTTACCCCGTGATGTCATGAAAAGTCCATTCGATAGTACCGACGCAGCTTTTTTCGCCAAGCTTGGATCGATAAGTCGAAAGTTCAGGAGTCGAGTACGTACTCCTGTTTCCCGATTGCAATAATTGGTTAATCGTTCTCGCATTGTTCATGCAAAGTTTCGCAATTATAGCAGATTATTACAGCAAATTCGAGAGCTTCACATTTTATCAGTTCTAAGCTGTTTGCGGGTTTGGAGTTCGAGGGTAATGAAGCACGGATTGTTGACGTTGTGTAATTATTATAGCTTTGTTGTTGAATGTTGGTTAATTTATGTGTGAACAATGTGGTCAGGAAGTTAATCAATTTTGTAATTATCAGTGGTGGATTACGACGTTGTTCATTACTGTAATGGTATTTTCGAATGGGAGCAGAATATGCACTGCGGAAACTGTTTTGCGCTCCTTCGTTCAGTTTTAGTATCTCTTTTTTTCTCTTTATTTCTTTTTTCAACTCATTACATTTTCCGAATTTTCAGAATTGTATTACAAACTTTGAGTTACAGTTTTCAATATTTGCACTCAAAAGCTGTAGCTAATTTACACTTTCGTGTCTGAAAACTGATACATATTACAAAATTTCTCGGTTTTTGTAATTCAAGTCCAGAAAAAAATCGAACCTCGGGAATCGCAAATATTTTGACTCAACTTTTCGAGTTCTTATCACTTTTGAATTTTCAGAACTTGGAATATTCGGGATAAAATATTTAGTTTTCGAAATCGATAACTCAAAATTGACGAACTTAACAAGTTGTGAATTTACTCGATTATTCGAAATTTTCAATGATTTCATCTTAAAATTTAGGTGGACGGTCAATTGGGCAAAATATGCAGAGCAGGTAAAAAACTCAGGTAAAAAGAAAAATTGGTCTTCGTAGCAAAAAACGACTACTTCGGGTTAGGTTGGGCACTTCAGAAACACGAAAATTTTGCGCACTGACTATCAACCAAAATTTAACTTCCATCACAGAATTAATTATATCCACGAAAACCAATCAAAATGCTGGATTTGCAATCACTCAAAATTAGCGAGCAATAATAACCCTTCGCATAATCATACGACACAGCAGATATATTACGCGTTAGTTATCCAATTTGCATCCCTTTATCACGCCACAGTATATATTTTAATTGCGATCAAGTTGCGTGACGTTATTGAATTATGAACTTTTAATTATAACAGCCTATAAATAAACGCAACTCGCCTTATTACCGCAACGTGGGAACTCTAGTTTCTCAAGATCGTAAAATAAGTATTCTCTTCAATCTCCTATAAAACAGTGATTAACCTGAAATTCATAAAGTTTATGGAGAATATTTAAAATACTGTACACCCACAAAAAATTACAGACCTCTGAAAATTACGACAATCTTTTTCTATTACTTGTTAAGTTCAACAATAGTCAAAAAGTCTATGAATTTGATGATCCAGAAAACTTTTAGAATATCTCCGAGTTAGGTTAGATCAAAATACTGATCTATTCAGAACTTTTTGGCACAAACTACATATTTATTGTTCAAAAATGGAAAGAGCTAATTTTATCTCCCAACGCAATGTCATTTTCGATGCTGTTGACATTACTTCCATCAACATGAAAAGTACTCCGATAAGTGGATGAGCTATTTCATCAGTGTAATGACTCGTAATTCACTTTAAAAAACCAATACAAACTCTGATACAACACATTTCGGGAATAAAAAAGGATCCTCGATAGTCAACAAGTTAATTATAAAATTAATCAATGAAACAGTCGACTGAGAAATGTCTCAACATTTTATTAGGTTTATTATTGTTCTAATTTTCTAAAATTTTCAGTATCAAGAATTTTAGAATTCCTGAATTTACATCATCGAGTTATATCTCTAGTATCCAAAATTTGATGATTTCTCAAATGATCGAAAAATATATTTTTAAATTTTCACTCAACAATTATCAATTTCTCAATTCATTATTTATTTATCAATTTTCCAACAATTTTCGCTTTAAATTCCGTAAATACTTCCAAATTTTTGTTCCAAACTCATTCAGTATTTTTAGACATAATTTTTCTATTCCATTCCCGAATCACTCGAACACAAGTTCGAGAAGTCAATCGATGTTAGAGGTTTTCCGCGTTCCTAAGAAACGATCAAGTCGTATCGACGAAATAGTGGCTACTGAATGGTTTCCTTTTTTCCTTTCGAAAATTAAAGCTCCGATTGGAAAGTCGGCTAGCATCTCGCCAAGAGCAAATAAATGGACCAACTTCGTTCAAAGAGATGTTTGATAAAAATCTCACAAGGTTTCGATTCGTATATTGATTGTTTTTTTTTCCATCCTGTACGACTTTCGCCGCAACTTGATGAAGAGCTTTTCCCCGGCATTTTTCGCGCTACGAGACGAAAAACTTGACTGTTCGCTTGAATTCTACGATTTCCGGATGAGGACAAAAGATCCACTTCGCAGTGCTGCATTTTTGATACCCGGAATCGTTTGATAAGCATGTTACAGAGAGTCATTTTCCGGATGAAGAAGTAGAAAACTTGTGTTGGGGAAATAAAAACGTTTTGTTTTTAATTTCGTCGGGTTTTTGTATGAAAGGTATGTATGGTGGATGAAGGAGTAGTGAAAATAGGGGGGGGGGGGGGGGGGAAAATTGAAATCGTTGTGCTTTTTGAATTGTAGAATTTATGATATACATAATTGAATGTGATTTTTGTGAACTTCATAGATACGAAATGGGAGAACTTTCGAAATTTATGAAACTTCGGAAGATAACATTTTCGAAAATTTTAAGTCTTCCGAGCTTCGAGGTTTAAAACTTTTTGAAATTTCAGAACTTTCAGGATTTACGAAACTTTTATCGACACTTTGATTTTCAACACTTTTTTGGAATTTGTGATACTTTTAAGAATTCTTAAATATTTGATACTACAATTTTTTTCTTATGCGATATGTCAAATTTTTTCGAATTTGAAATGTCTTTGGAAATCTAAACCATTTTATTTTACTTTTCCAATTTTCAGTATTTTGACCTTTTTTTCATAATTTTCTGTTCTTGCAAAATTATTCTGATTTTCTGTGTTTAAAAAATTTTTTTAATTCGAAATTTTTTGAAATCCAAGCTATTTTATTTTTTTCCGATTTTCAGTATTTTGGAATTTTTTTCTATTTTTCAATTCTTGCAAGATTTTTCTGATTTTCTATATTTTCAATTTTCATCAAAATTTGAGGATTTTGTCGAATTCTGAATATTTTCAGAAATTCCAAAATATTTGATATTCATTATTTTTTGAAATTTTTGAACATATTAAACTTTTTTTAAATGTCCATTCTTTCGAAAATCTTTACAGTTCCAATTTTTTTTTTTTATATTTGTTGAATCTTCGGGGCATTCGATATTCCCGATTTTTGAAAAAATTTCAACATGTTGCATTTTTTTCACAATGTTAGATATTTTAGAAATTCTCGAAATATTAATTTTCATTTGAAATGTATCCAAATCTTTTTTCAAATTTTTCGAATTTTCTCAAATTTCCAATATTTTTCAGTAATCTTCAATTTCTTAAAGGTTCCGAAATATCGAGTTTTTTCAATTTTCAAAAATTTCCAATATGTTGCATTTTTTCACAATTTTCAATATCTTGAATATTCTTAAAATATTCATTTTATTCTTAATGTATCCAAATTTTTTGCGGATGTTGAAAATTTTTTGAAATTTTCAACATTTTTCAGGAATTTTTAATGTTTTCTTGAATCCCAAAATATCGGATTTTTTCAATTTTCATCAATTTTCAATATGTCAAATTATTTAAAAATGCACAATTCGAATAAAAATTGTAACATTCCTATTTCATCCCAATTTTTCAATATTGTTGAATTTTCTCGAAAGTTTCGAAACTTTCGAAAAAAATCCACTAGCAATTAAATGTTTCCAAAATTTTCAATTTCTCAAAAAATCTCAACATTTCTATTTCTTCCCAATTTCCAATATTTCCAACTTTTTCAAAGTTTCCACATTTATCACAATTTTGATCATTTTCAATACTCACAATTTTCGAAAATTCCTCGAATATACTCCCGAACATCCTAAGCTTCCAAAATTTCCAAAACTTAATAATCCCCTTAAATTCTAGAATTCAGCATTAAAAATTTCAAAACACGATAATTCGAACATTTTCCCGTGGTCAAAACAAAATTCCTCCACTATTCCAATTTCATTTCAGTGCATTTCATTTCCCCTGCAAATTGTTTTCCACCTGCGCAACAACCCTAAATAATTAAATCTTTCAAGTATCATCAAATTTCACGACGTCTAATAAAAACTTGATTCAATTTACGAAATAATTCACTCCACATTCGCCTCCAAACATTCCGAACCCGCAAACTCATTCTTCAAAAAAAACCCCCATGATTCAGCAAAATCTACTGTTGGCACGAAAACCAAGTTTTTCCGCGTTAACTGATTGATACATTGTGCCCTTTCATCGGATTTTTCGCAGGTGGTTCCCAATGTCCCCATGGGAAAAAAGTTTCGGACTTGGAGTTAACTTCACGTGTCAACCCCGATTCAGAAGTTCGGGTCACATTCAAAACTAATACCCTGCTTCCAGGCGAACTTGCTAAACAATACTTAGGAAATCGGATAATGCGTTGATTCTAAAACATTAATTTCGCTGCGCCGTTAAGTTCACTCGGCTCCGGGTTAATTGGGAAATACATTTTTGCACTTTCCCCCAAGTTTTCAAAAGTGCGACATTTACGATCGCATTATTCAGAGGAATTAATTATTTCTGGACTTGGAAATTTTACGTGAATTTTGTTATATATGTTGATCTGGGAAAGTGGAGGAAAATTTGGATTCAAATTTAAATTGATCCGAAATGACTGAAATTTTGAGTTTGAATTCTCGAGAGCTTTTTTAACTTTGAGAGATACTTCAAATGAATACTTTTTTCGCAACTTTTCGATGTTTTGAAAAAGTTCGGAAAATGCCAGGGAATTGAAAAACAGTTTCTAAAAAACGGCTTGAAACTCGGGGTGAAGAAAATTCGAGTAAAATGTGACAAATGATCAGCGTGGAAAGTTAACTTCTCAAGTCAAGGCAACTTATTAACCTTCCAGGGTTTTAGGCATCGCTAACCTTCCTCGAAAAACCTGATGGCACGCGATTGTTGAGAAAGTTTCTTGCCCGGGGGTACTTTTAATACTTCTATCAAGAGAACTTCGGTTGTTTGTTATTTTTCGTTTCGAGATGGACAAAATTATTGACGGGAGAAAAATTATTTTTGGATAAGAGCGAAAAATGAATACTCTATTCAGTTCAGAATAAAGTTAGAAATGTTTCTGACGAAGTAATGAGAAGCTGAATTTTTTACCACGAGCAGTTTTTGAAAATATTTTTTTGAATGAAACGAATTATGTTTTTTGTGGATTTTTTTTGACATTGGAAATTATTGGAAGATTGAAAAATTATGGAAATTGCTTTCCCAGCCAATCAAAAGTTTTTTACAAGAAAAAATAAATTCTCGATTTTCGGAAATTTAAGATTCCGTGTTTTGTGGGAATTGAAGAGAAATGTTAGACAAGAATGTTTAACAATTACTTATTTTTGAAAATTTTTACCGTTTCGGGAATTCGTGAAAAAAATAATGTGAAAATTTGCGATCAAACTTTCTTTACTTTCAAAAACAATTGGAAATTGAATTAAAAACAGCGAAGGTTCTCAAAAATGATGAAATTTATAAAAAAAACTTGTGTCTCATCATTTTGAAAAATTTTATTGTTTCGTGGACTTTCCAGAAAATATATAGAAATTTCTAGTCGATTTTTATTCACCCTAACAAAAAACTGAATCTAAAACTGCGAACATTTTTGAAAAGAATGATTTTTACGAATTACTTTATGTGCCTTTATTTTGGAAATTTGATGGTTTTTTTCAATTTCTATAAAGTTTTGCGAAAATTCGCGATGGAATTTTTTTTAACCTCAAAAAAAGTTATGAACTGCACTAAGAACTGCATAATTTTCTCAAAAATAGAGAAATTGACTGAAAAGTTTGTTTTCACTCCTTAAAAATTTTGATACGTTCGTAAACTTCTCGAAAATTCTGTAAAAATTCGCCATAACATTTTCGTCACTCGAAAAAAAAGTTTTTTTTTCAATTGAATTAGAAATTGCATCAAATTTCTAAAAATATAGTCAAATTCACGGAAAAACTCGTGTTTCATTGTTTC
>JAPYZK010004046.1:0-10925 GCA_030522785.1 Platygaster equestris
AATATGGCATTGTTTTTTCGTCCCAATCACACATTCCCCAGAATTGATAGTATATCATGTGCCAAAGGGGTCGTCCATAAATTATGTGAGATGATTTGACGTCTTTTTTAACACCCCCCTTCCCCGCCCCGCCGGAAATCTTACGTAAGACTTATACGGTGAAATTAGACGTAAAAAACGTTAATTTTCAATGTAATGGATTACTATATATATTCTATATTATTACATACATAATACATAAGAACTTCGCACTTTGTAAGTAAGGAAAAACTCAATTACAAAATTGTCAACTGGTGAACTAGGAACTCCAAAATCGCCGCATTAATCAAGTTTTTCCAATAAAAAGTTCAAAACAACAAATTTTTTCAAGGGGCAGATTATTTTGATTGAAAAAAATTTTTTATTGTTCCTGACTGTCGACAATTCAAATTCAATTCATCACTGTTACAAATGAAAACATGTTAGTAAAACTTCGATTCAGAAATGTGCAATTCAAATCTTACGTAAGATGATCACTGACCCCCCCCCCTGCCCCAAATAAGATTTAGTAAGAAATCCACTGACCCCCTACCCCCCTTAAGTGTCTTACGTAATTTATGGATGACCCCACAGGAAAAAACTTTGTTTTGGACGAATGCGAGTATTATAATATAATACTATATATACATATATACTATACAGGGTGTCCCAGAGTCAATGGAACTCTCGGAAACTGCAAATTTCTTATCAAATTTCGAGTCGATTTTACCTGTGCGATTTTTTCATCCTCGCAAAAATAACGGAGTTATTAACGATTTTGAACGGCCAATCAGAGCGCGGCCTTGCCACTGGCCATAAAGGCTCACGCGAACTGGGAATCCCTCGGTGCTCCTAGTTCCGCCCTTCTGCGTGTAAATGAAGAAAAGAGAACAACAACTCAGCGATTTTGATGTTTTTTTTTTTTAAGGATTAATTCCTCCTGGAAAAACTAAAAATCGCTGGACGGTTGTTTTCTTTTCTTTATTTACGTGCATAGAAGGGCGGAACTAAGAGCACCGAGAGATTCCCAGTTCGAGTGAGCCTTTATGGCCAGTGGCAAGGCCGCGCTCTAATTGGCTGATTAAAATTGTCAATAACTCCGTTATTTTTGCGAAAATAAAAAAATGGCAAACGGAAAATCGACTAGAAATTTGATAAGGAGTTTGCAGTTTCCGGGAGTTCCGTCCACTCTGGGACACCCTGTATATACAATTGCATGAGTCTAAAACGTTTGCCCTATGGTGCACACAATACTTCATACACTTAAAGGCAATAAAACGGTTTTTCGGACTCGAGCTGGGCAATAAAGGACCGTTTATTGTCCTGAGGTTTATAGTAGTATATTACATTACTAGTAGTGTAAGAGGTGCCATTACGGTAAAATTTCTTTGCCACACGAGTTAGAAAATCTTGCACTACGAGTAATGTACGATATTTTACCCGCAACAAAGTCTGTGACGAACCTGAAACGTCGCCTAGAAATTGAGGTTATGAAGTAGTTTGACAGTTCAGTCACGTAATTAGTTCCGACAGCCGTCGCTTACATTACGCGTTATCAGGCGGCGGTCGTCGGAACTAATTACGTGAATGGGCTGGTCAAGTGCTACATAAACCTCACTTTTTAGGTGGCGTTTCAGAGTCGTTACAGGCTTGTTGCGGGTAAAATAATGAATATCGATTGCCGAAAAAATCACATCAAAGGTATATATCCTATAACAGCAATTATAAGACGATTTCAAAAAAGTTACTGCAAGAAAGATGTCAACAATTCTAAAATTCAAATTGGCCTAACTATCCCCGATCTCCTGTAGACAAAAAAATTTTTTATTCGTTAGAGAACACAACACCATTTTTTGAACAACATTTTAGAGCAGCACAAAGTTGAAACTTGATTGATTATAATAGTCTCTTTTCGTAAATATTGCGCTTTTAGCAGCTATGTATCGCAAATTTTGAGGATCCCTGAGTCAATTTGACTGGAATATGCATAATATTATACACAGCCAATTTTGAAATTCAATTTTTTTCTTTGGCTTCTAAATTCGACCAAGTTTCAAGATTTCCTAGACAATTCCGGAAATGTCTCAATTTTCAATAAATTTTCAATCAATCCCCCAAAACCGCAAAATGACACACGAAATCATTTTAAATCGATTACACACCCCGGAAGTTGTAGGAAAACAAATAAGGAAATTGAAACCACGGCGTATGTCACCCTTTTCCTTTCCACCGCGTCGATAAAATAAGGGGGCGTGCGCGTGCGGCTTCCCTCCAGAAGCCGTCCACTTTCGGTCGCGTGTCCCTTTGCCTTCAGATGAAAAAAAAAAAAAAAAAAAAAAGGAAAAAACATAAGGGACGTCCGAGTAAGTTACGTAATAACAGTAAGGAGATATCCCAGCACGCTTTCGAGCTTCGCGGTATCGTCTTTCAGCGCAGTAAAAAAAAATGTTCTAGCGATACCAGCGATACATGCAGAATACGTTACGGAACAACGGTGTCCAGCGTTTGTACGGGAAAAGCGCGCAATTTCACGCCCGAGGGAAAGTTTTCCCGAGTCTTTTGCCGTGATTTATGGAAAAGGGTGGGAAAATTATTCATTGTTGCCGGTTTGAAAGGAATTTACGGTCGTTTATGTCGGGTTATGACAGTTGAAAATTTATGGTGACTTATAAACAAAATCTGCAATGTCATGAGTTTCTAGTTTGAAAATTTTGTGATGATAAGAATGAAAATGTCAAATTTGCGACTTTCCGTAAACTTTGGAATCATAAAATCACTTCAGTGATTTGAAGAATCTAAAAGACGTAAAATTGGAAAAAATTCTAGAAAAACTGTAATTGAAAAATTACAACAGTTTAAAAAACCACTTTTTTCCACGGCGACAAACAAAGAATTCTTTAGTAAACTTGGGTAAATACTACACCTTTTTGTAATAATCAACCACTCGAACATCAATCACGGGTGAAGTGCTCAAAACCGCAAAAAGCCCTCGGCAAAGGCCCGGAAATGCCCTTTCGAAGCGAATTAGCCCTCTCGGGGGTGAATCCCCGCGACGCGGCACGCGCCAATTAACCGTAATTGTCCCCCCCCCCCCTCCCCCGAACCCTTTTTCTCCCGCCACTCGTACGCAGGCATTCAATTACCGCTCGCACTCGGCGGCGCGCAATAATCGCGAAACGAGAATCGCGTCTGCGAAAAAACGGAAGCCCCGGGAGCGCGAATGATAATCATTATCGCAGAACCGGAAGTCGTTACCGTCGCCCGCGAGGCGGAAAGAAACGTCGCTTTTCTTCTCTTTTTTTCAAATTTTATTCCGTCAATTTTCGACTTTCCCACGATTAATCAAATGCGGGTTTGAAGGGCGTGTTTTGCGTCATGATGGATGGGTGTAATTTGACGGAAAAATAAGACTGAAGTTGGTTGAGTATTTGTGTTCTGTAGTTGGAACGAGACTTTTAGTATGATAAGCGGTTTGTGTCATAGTTTTTGAAAATTTGGAAGAATTGTAGAAATTTTAGAAATACTTAAGGGTTAGGTTAGAATTGAGAAACTTGTACTTCTATCTAGGAAATCAGGGCCGGATTTACCCTTCTTGTCGCCCCCCCCCCCTGCCCTTTTTATACTAGCGCCGAATTTTTTGACAAAAATCAATACGATCGAAATCGTTTCTTGTTCAACTTTTGCACTGAAGTATGTTTGTTAGTTAATATATGGTACATGGTAAGACTTTTTTCTGCAGCTTTTCTGCTTGGACAAAATTCGTGGACCACCAATAGTGGATTCAAGTTGACCTAAATACCGGTGTAGGAGGGATTTCATCAGCTTTTGCTGACCATTCAAGATTAAAATACCTTTTCAACAAAATGTTGAAGTCTCAAGAAATATAAGTCTTTTTTCCAACATTTTCCGCCCCTCCCCCCACTCCTTCCAAGTATTTGCCGCCCTGGAAAGTTGCCCATAAATACCCACGATTAAATCTGGCCCTGCTGGAAATTCGTTTTCGAATCGAACTTTCCCACGAAACCCAGATTGGATCTCAGGACACGTAAGTCGATTCGGAGTAATTAGATTATTCGATTAAACAATGTTTAATGTATGGTGTCGCGGGATGCCGCGTCCCAGTTCGATATGGGGAATGTGGAGCGGCGCTCCCATGTCATGCGTACGGCTTAATTAATCCGCGAAAGAGACGAACTCGCGCCGCGTACGAGCGGCAAAGCGACGACGCGCTCTTGAAAAGAAGCCAGCGTACGTGACGTTGATCTTTGTCCCGCGTTAAAATTCTACGAGTCGCGCGCCGGTCACGCTTTCTAAACCTTTTCTCTCTCTCTCTCTTTCTTTCTATTAACCATTTTTCGCGACGCCGGTGAAAACCGCATGTTCACGATTGACGATTGACAATTAATTTCGGGACACCTTTTTTTCGCGAAGCCTTACCAACATAGACATTGGCATAGAAAATAATCGATAGATCGCGAATCATTTGGGGACAGCAAAAAAAATGTTATGATCGTTATTTTTGAATACTAATTAGTCATTGGTCACCAAGAGACGAATTCCGAGCTTTATGTGCAGAAGCAACAGAAAAAAAAAAAAAATTCAAATCCAAAATCAAAATACGCGAGAAAAACTCGAACATCGAACAGAATCGGCGCGAGCCGGTCAAATCAGTTGGAGTCGCGCAAAAATGTCAACAACGCAAGTAATTTATGATAATCCACGTGGATTTTTTTTCCGTTCGCGCGAATGGGGTAAAAAAACGACTCGTAGCGAACGAGCGCGCTAATTACTCAGATCGCTGGAACAAATGTAAAAAGGCCCGGCGAAAAAAAAGTCTAGCCGGGGGAACGCGGCGATTATCTCGAGGCCGATCTTGAAAGCCAGCGCGAATAGCGGGGCAATAAACATTAGCGCGCTTGCGTGCCCGCGAATCGAGGCCTCGCGATTCCCCGGGATTTCATTGATGAAAAAGGGGCAAATAAAAAGACGCGATTTTCACCCGCGACGCGAAAAATCTCCGAACAGTGAGGGAAGATGAATTTAGAAAGCGTCCCGAAATTCCAACTGAAAACATCAACGGTGAAATTTCAAATATTGACAGGTCATACGTATTCTGTTTTTTTTTCGGATTCTCATTTCTAGACGGTTGTAGTGTGAGTGAACTTTTATATGTTTTGTTATATTTTAGACGGAATGACCCTATGAGTTGAATTCATTTAATTTTGAATGGAATGGCCCTCATCTTAAATTTTACATGAAATAACCCAAAGGTACAAGTTAAGGATGTAATGACCCTTTCTGCTAAATCTTATGAACAGGAGTCATTCCATCCTGAATTGAACCCGCAGATGAGACGTTCTATGTAAAATTTTATCATTAGTTAACAAACAGATGTTTTTCCCATTTTCCAAGTTGATAGCAGGCATCGTTAAAGTATTTCTGATTGGTACACGAAGTTTGCAGACGTTTTTGAAAACAGGTAAGTTGCCATCGCGAGTTTATTTTGAAAAAACTATTGAATTGTTGACTTCGGAAAAAACGAATTTTGAATTTTTTTCTTAAAAACGAACAGCGACAGAAAAAAAATCTCTACTCGAAATTTGGGAGTCTAATAAAGCTCTATATATGCTAGTATTTTTCACGGATCGTTTTTCTGATTTTGGTAATTTTCGAGAATTTTTTCTCGTTTTGGCAATACAGTAAAACTCGTCGTATGGTCGCCAGCTCTATCTTCGTCGCCTGTCGTATTGCCCCACTGTAAAATCAGTTTTACAATACGACAATACGACAGGCAACAAAGATGAGAAGAGCGACAATACGTCGAGTTTTACTGTACATGGTGAAGGGAAAGGTCTAGTCCAAGCGCTCGTGCCGTTATGGAATCGACGCGCTCAATTTTATATGTGTAGCAACTATTGATAATTGGGAAAATTAAAAACGGACAGGTGATAATACATATTTCGTATTTTTTCGGATTCTAATTTCTAGAGGGTTGTATTATGCGTTAACTTTTATATGTTTTGTTGAACTTTGAATGGAACGACTATCAGTTGAATTTATTCATTTTTGAATGGAAGAACCCATATGACTGTCGGTCAATTTTAATATGGAATGACCCATACATTGAAAATTTGCATGGAATAGCCCAAAGGTACCTTCAGTTTAGAATGGAATGACTCTTTTTGTCGAGATTTTACGAACAATAGTGATTTCATCCTAAACTGAACCCGCATATGGGACGTTCCATGTAAATTCTTACACATGTAGCAACCATTGAGAATTGGGAAGATAAAAAATGGACAGATACATATTTTGTATTTTTTCGGATTCTAATTGTTAGAGGGTTGTACTCCGGATTGAGTTTTATATGTTTTTTGTCAAGTTTTAAATGGAACATCTCCCGTTTAGTTTAATTGATGCAATTTTGAATGGAATGACCCATATGATAGTCAATATAAGAACGGAATGACCTTTTTTTGTCAAGATTTTACCAATAAGAGTCATTCCATTCTAAATAACTGAACCCGCAGATGGGACATTCCATGTAAAATTTTATTAATGTAGCAACTATTAAAAATTGGAAAAATCAATAAAATAAATACGATGAATATTTAATATTTATCGAAAACATTTTGGTCAATTTTTCGTAAATAATGAATAAATATTTCCAGGTTTTTCGTTAATATTTTTGGTCGCATTTTCAGAGACATTATCAATTCGAAATTATTTCATCACTCTAATTATATTCTGAACGGATCGGAAAAAAGTATCAGTTTTATTCCTTAATTTTCGTTCTCTATCCCAAAATCCAATATATTTCAATATATTTTACGATAAGTACCAACTTTTTGAAAAATACAGTCAAGAACACCACTTCCATGATTTCAAACCATCTAATTATTCCAAAATTTATCAGTAACCATCTCAGCGAAACAAGCTCTCGAAAATCATTCCCGAAATGTTTACGAGCTACATAGTAAATTAATCGACGACCCAGAGCACAGGAACATGAACAATTATGATAAAAACGGGAATAAATCAACATAAACGCGATGTACCTCGTAAAAACGGTCATTTTCCCTCGTTACACGAGTGTTTTTTTTTTTTTCCAAGAAAAAAGTTGCACGAATCGTGGTTGAATGAAAAAGAAGAAAAAAACGAGGAAAAATAGAATGAGTCCCTCGCGATTGAACGCATGTTCTTTGCGCGCGATGGTAGCGGGAACATCGCGTGCCGGTCAGCAGCCTTTAAACGGTGAAAAAAGCCCGGAAGCGTCACGCGCGGCTACCCTAAGACACGTCCCAAACTTACAACGCGCGCTTTATTATTTCTTTTTTTTTTCATCGACTTTCCTTTACTCTACCAATTATCTGTATTAAAAAATATTGATTATCGAGAAATTACTTTTACGGAGCTGTCGCACTTTTTCCAGTGTTTCGAATTTGGATGCAGGATTTTTCCATTTCATCGGTTTTTTGTACTCGGTATATAGTTCAATATTTTTCTAACAATGAATCGTGATCGATTAATTGCCTTTATAATTGGAAAATAATAAGTAGATCGTCACGGATAATAAAGGCAATTCTAATTGAAGATGGAAGTAAATTGCGCTCTAATGTAGAACTACGTAAGTTCATTAACACGTTTATCTGTTTTTATCGATAGATAAATTTGTTGAATCTATATATCTACTCGGAGATCGTAGGAAAGTGTTACAGGAGATTTCAAGCGAAAAAACAAATAGTCATGAACAGGAGAGTATTATTTTTATCATGAATAACTGAGATAATGCAATCTTGGTTTGATATTGAGAAATTGTTTATTCGAGGCTGGTAAAATTCATTAGAACAAGGAGGACAACTTATGGATTATCTTATGGTAAAATTATGAGAGTTAACGATAATGGAAAATATGCACAAGTTCGCAGTCTATAAAAAGTTCGCAGTAAATGTTATTTAATTATCATTTAATTATAATAATTGAATATCATTTGATCATTCATTTAAAGTCGTATCTTTGATTTTCGAGTTTTCGAATTTTTCGCTGAAAATCTGTATAACTGTAATTGAACGTATTTGTGTACGTTTGCAGAATTCTGAGTCGATTGACTGACTGCGAAAGGAAATATTCAATGTCGAAGTCGACTCTAAATACACAGGGGGTGTAGGGCTCAAGACACTATATTCATTATATTGAAAAAACGAGTCTGGATTTTCAAATAAAAAATACGCGACAAGAAGCGCCGCACGTTAGTTACAAGTGTCAAAATTTTCATGTTTTACTGATTAGTTTTTCAAAAATCACGCTTGAATGTCAAAAATCACCGTTTTTGAAAAAAATTATAGCTAGAATGAGTAGATATATCACATAAACAGACACAACCTCACGCTCCTATTGGCTTTCATATGGGGAAGTGTATTGTGATGTAGATTGTGATATGCACAGACAGAGGATATATATGGATATATGGTACGAGTACAATCCGGAAAAACTTTTGGAATCGATTGTACCAAACACAAGACCTTAATAATTTGATAAAGTTATTTAATAATTGAAATATAATTATTGTTGCATTTTTTTATTCATTTTATTTTATCTTCCAACAGGCTTAAGGTCTAAGTACAATTTATACGTAACACAAATGGTTTCTTGTTCCACAATATATTTAAAATGTTGATATAAATGAACATGATGTGGACATAACTTATATCATTCAATTATTCAATCATTTAATGGAATCAATTAATCATTCAAATATAATCATTATTTAATTGCAATAATTATATCATTTAATTATGAATTCATTTATTTAATCATTGAATAAAGTTAATTTACCGCTCAAATATATTCATCATTCATTTGCAATATTTATACCATTTAATAATTTATTAAATTATCTAATAAAGTTTATTTCGCAGTAAATAGAAGTTGAATAATCACTATCCATTAAATTCACGATGGCTTTCGTAAAATTTCCAATATTTGTTATAAAAGGTGTGTACCTACAAAGCACCGGGAGAAATGGCTAGAATGTGCTAGGTGCAACCTGCGCACCAAAGTTATGGTAATTTTCTCAACGATCTTTCTCTGCGTGAAACGATTTCGAAAAAGATGGCAATTGTGTCCGGAATTTCATTCTGAGGGACGTTTGGGATGAATTCTAACTGCGATTTCGTAAGGTTGGATAAGTGGGATCGAAAATTCGATGTCACGAATGTCCGAATTAGAAAAACGTTAGAAAATGGGAAAACGACCAAGTTTGAGTAGAAAGGGAATTGCTGTGTATCTTCGGTGACTCGGTCATTGAATAGTGATTGCTTGAAGGATTTTTTTGTGGTTCCCGAAGCTTTTATTAGATGTAGTGTCTCTTAAAATACTTATTTCCCATTAGGAAGTGACTGAAATATGAGACATTGGAATCAACTCATACTCCTAAAATAGATTTTTTTCGTAAGATTCTTACTTTTTGTATAAAAACGAGAATTTTTGTACAATTTTGATGAATATTATCGAGCGAAATTTTAATTACGTAATGAGAGGGCTTTTTTTAGTACTCTGGAAATTTATTGTAATTTACACAAAATTTGTATGGGCTCTTAGCCATCATAATATGTTTTCTTGGAGTACAGCCGAGATTCTATCAGTTCAAGCTGGAAGAACTTTGAATTTGAATTCAAAATGAAAGTAAGCCAAATGTTTTTCTAAACATGTCTCAAAAAAGCTTGTACGAGAAAAAAAGGAATAAATAGTAATTGCAACTATATTATTTCACTTAGTCAAGAAAAAAACGTGAGAAATAATTATTGCTTTCAAAATTCAAAGTCATACATTTCAGCGGATTAAAGAAAAGATCTGGAGGTAGCAATTAACGAACTGATTAATTACTAATTTCCAGATTTATTAATTAATGATTCATTCTTTTTTACTTTAAAATTGTGAAACTTTATTCAATGGATTTCATTATGTAATTAAATACTGTCTGTACTAAAGAGTATATACCCGTGGAAATAAACTATTACGATGATTATAGAATTAAATTATTTTCATCAAGTATAATCATCGAATTGTCTTTCTTGTAAGTTACAATACACAGTGTTAAAAATATCAGATATGTCAGTTGGTAGAACAGTTAAATATATTTAGAATCACGTCATTTTTGGCAGAAAATCGTATTCATAAAATGTCAACACTTAATTATAATAAATCTTCGATAATATATTTCAGTGGGTACATTAGTGCAATATTGTCGAAATTAAATTATTTTTCTAAAAAACCTATTTTGAAAAATTCTGACGCTGAATCGTAATAAATCTTCAATAACTTAGTTGATAGAGATGTGCAGTATTTTAAAAATCAAGCCACTTTACTTACAATCATATACTGAAAAACGTTAAAACTGAATCGTATATAATAAATCTTCGATCATTTAGTTGGTATAGCAGTGAAATATTGTTATAAAATGCAGTTATTTTCCTAAAAGACCTATTCCGGAAAATATGACCCCGGATTGTGATAAATCTTCGATAATTCAGTTAATAGAGCGGTGCAGTATTTTTAGAATGAAGCCGTTCTGCTGAGAATCATATTCTACAAAATGTTGACACTGAATTGTAATAGTAATTTCAATGTTCTTCTTTTTACCGGTTCCACGTCAAAAATAATTAAAAACCGACATTGCCAGTCAATCGAATTAATAATTATTGAATTATAATGAATCTTCGATAATGCAGTTGATAAGAGCAGTTCGGTATTTTCAATAGAGCAGTGCAGTATTTTCAGAACGAAGTAATTTTTATAAAAATCTTCTTACTGAAAAATGTTCACACTTGGATAATTCAGTTGGTAGGGGAATGCAATTGTCAAAAATTTAGTCATTTTGCTGAAAAATGTATTTTGAAAAATTTTCA